>CM042157.1:99399798-99404798 GCA_023376005.1 Doryteuthis pealeii | reverse complement strand
AAGAAGGAATGAAAAAAGAATTAAATAGGAAACAAGAAAGAAAAAGAAAGAAAATGAAGAGAAACTAGAAAGAAGAAGAAAGAAAGAAAAAAGAAGAAAGAAAGAACGGCGATGATTAAAAACTGCAAAGAATAAAAACAAAAAAGAATGAAAACACATGGGGAAGTGACAAAAACAAATGAAGAAGGAATAAAAGAAGAAACTTGAAAGAAAGAAAGAAAGAAAGAAAGAAAGAAAGAAGGAACTAGATAGAAAAGAAAGAGAAAGAAAAAAGAAGAAAATAAAGAAGAAACTAAAAAAGAAAGAAAGAAACTGGGAAAGAAAGAAAATGAATGAATATAAGAAAACCTAGAAAAAAGAAAAATGAATAAAAGATAACAAAGAAATAAGTAAATAAATGAAGAATGAAAAAAAATGAAGAAAGAATGAAAAGAAAGAATGAAAGAAAGAATGAATGAATGAATAAAGAAGAAACTAGAAATAAAGAAATGAAATAAAGAAAGAAGAAACTAGAAATAAAGAGAAAAATACAGATTGAAGAAGAATTTGAAAAGAAACAACGAAACATTTTTTTTCTTTTTAATCTTTTTTTGTTCTTATCTATCGGACTATTCAAATGCCGGTTTCGTTTCTTTGTGGATTATTTAATGCAAAATCCATCCGGGGGAATAATACTACTGGCATTATTTACCTGGGAGACACTAGTTCATACCCTTCCCAGATGGGCATTAGTCCGAAAGTGAACGTAATAGCGCGACTGGAGTTCGAAACTCGGCTTACTAACAATGTCGTAGCGCAGCACATTAGTTACAACGCCACGGGTAATTTCCCAAAACCCCAAGTCAGCACACAAGCGTCACATCTTTACAGCCACCTGTTATTGTGTGTTACCCCTCCAAACATCTAACCAATCAGATAGGTGCTAGGGCTTGACATGGCCAGCGATTGATTTTAAGAGGGATCTCTTCGACTGCCCGTCTAGCCTAAGTAAGACCAAATGGAGTGTTGCATGGCATGCTAAGCCACCAGGATTCATCCTTAAGGCATCGCCACCACGCCAAAGGTAGCCCCATTTGGGGAAGACTTATCACTCTGCAGAGGTGCAGTCGGTGTTTTTAACGCCCCCAGCCGACAGGGCGGGGCCATTCCAGTTGACCCATAGACGGAAAAGGAAAGAAAGCGAAACACTAGACAAATAAACTGGATTTTAAAAGAAGCTGTGGATATGAATATGACGGGTGATGCTAATCGTAGTTAGCACATGGAACGATCACCATTCAACTTGGAAAAAAAACTAGGTAACTGGAGATCTGATGAAGAATGAAGACCATCGAGACCAGAGCACTGTTTAGATCAGCTTAATAATACGCAGAAGTGTCCGGGCGATCTGAGGAGACTTTGCTGTCACTCACACCTGAATATAACCTGAAAGGGTTGACATGCCGTTCAAACCAACCAACCAACCCCAACACCTGCAAAAAGGTCATATTTCATCTGTTGACCTTCAGGGACCACAGATGAAACCGAAATCAGGAGTCACACGTGGCTAAATCTCGAAACTTGCAAAAATATAGGTCGGCGACTTTTTTACACACCAACAAATGCACATAGAGGAATTGGCACGAACGTCAATGATGCTTATGGACGTAAATCCAGGTGCATGAGAATGCAAAATCGACGGCTAACTTAGGCTAGACGGGCGGTAGGGGACACGTCCCCAATCAATCAGCTGGCTACGTTAAGCCCTAGCATCTATAAGGTATTTTCCCAACCGTATTGTTCTATGGCAAACCTCCCATTCCTTTTTTATCATATATGTGCTAAAAGGCGGGTTGGCTGAGGGTTTAGTTTGGTCTTTCCTGCGTTATGACATTAAACTGGCATCTAATGGTGATTCAAATTTTGGAGCTCTTGGAAGTGGAGAAACCCCTTCATCGCCATTACCCCCCATGTCCACTTTGACTCGAAGTGGTAGTACCCAATTATGGTCCCATCTATGGATTAAATAGAAAAAAGGAGTTTTTTAAAAAGTGATTTTTTAAACATCGAGGCTTAAAAAATTGAGTTAAAAAAAATGAATTACTCATGAACAATGTATAAAAGAAAAAACATCCTTCAGCATAAAATAACCAACAAGATTGACATGCCGATAAAATTCAACAAACCAAAACCATCAGAAGAAAATGTCCAAGCAATACACTAAACTTCATGAGTAATGAGGGCTCCCTTTTCATGCCTTACTCCCAGTCCACTCTGTCGTAGTGGTAGTACCTGTTTAGGTCAAGACCTATGGGCTAAATAGAAAAAAGGAGTTTTTAAAAATTGAGTTAGTTTTTTAAAAAAAAAAAAAAATGGATTTTAAAGAATTGAATTACTCATCAACAATGAATGAAACAATATCATATATATATACATATGTGATTTATAGATAAAGGATATAAAAAACAACGCAATATGCTGTTAAAGTGAAAAGATTTATTCTCTTTTTCAAACAGGATGAGTATTAACCCGTTGGGACGGTAGGCCTGCAATATACATAACCATTTCCGACATATACTTCCCAACAAATTATAAATTTCCACCATTATTCCACAACAAAAACCTTACAACCATTCATACTTTTACTTATATATAAGGAAAAAGAAAAATACAAAACACAAACACAAAAATAAAATAAAAAAAATAAATTCTTTTCTAAAATATCCGTTGCACAGGCCTATCGTCAAAACGGGTTAATACCATCCTGTTTGAAAAAGAGGAATGTGTCTATTGTCGAAATTTTGAAATTATTCTTCTTTTTTCAAAAACTGTTACAATAAGAGATACAATGACTTGTCGCTGACCGGAGAAATGCGTGGTGGGATGTGCTATATTTGAAACTAACACATAACTTTTTTTGGCAAACATCAAATTTTCGTTGAATTCATGCATTTTTCGTCTCCGTCTTGTTAAGTCGGAGTAAAAACAAGCTCTGAAGTGATTTTATTAAAATCGAAATATTGTTCAATATTACTATGAATATGATATGAAATATTTTCACTTAACAGCATATGTGTTGTTTTCATATCCTTTATCTATAACTCATACTGTTGGATTCATTCTTTTCTATTAACTTATATATATATTATACCCAAATCTTTCTCTCTTCAAATTATATTGATATATATATATAATGTGTGTGGGTGTGTGTAGGTGGTGTTTGGTGTGCATGGTTGTGTGTGTGGTGTTTGCCAAAATGGAATACTCAATCAACAAATGTATAAACCAAAACCTTCTTCGTCATAAACTAACCCAACAAGAGTTTGACATACCGCCAAAACCCAACCAAGAAACACGACCTCAATATAGTATAGATAACGTCGTTTTCAATATTTGCACAGCGAACACTTACTGATAAATTGTTGGCGGAGGAAAAAGAAAAAGAAAAAAAAAAGAAAAAAAGGAAAGGAAAAATGGCTTTGTTTACGTTCCGTTTTTCCTTTCGGCAATTGAAATGGGGGATTGGAAATATGATATTATCGTTGATGATATTTAATAGAATAAAATTCGCTCCCGCAAATTCGAACATTAAAATTTCGCCACCTTTTTATTGCAGTCTCTTATTGGATTTTTTTGGGTTCTTGGAATCCAGGCAACATTATCAGCAAAACAACACTGTTTATAGACTCTGGATCAGATTTCAATCAGCAAATACGAATCAAGTTTTTGTTTGCTTTTTTCTTTTTTACCTTTTTTTTTTCTTTCTTTGTTC
This sequence comes from Doryteuthis pealeii, assembly GCA_023376005.1. Lineage (NCBI taxonomy): Eukaryota > Metazoa > Mollusca > Cephalopoda > Myopsida > Loliginidae > Doryteuthis > Doryteuthis pealeii. The sequence goes on along the minus strand of CM042157.1, from coordinate 99,401,047 downwards.
TGTTCTTTTGTTCTTTTCGACACTTGCAGGTTTTTCTCAACGGTTACGGGCAACGAACTGGACAATCGCGAGGGGTTCACTTTACATCATTTGACGAAAAACAGCTTTTCTCTCGAAACGGTTGTCTACAGTTGTGTGTTATGGGACGTGAAATAGAGCAAGGCATCACGGAATCAGTGCGGTCTATGAGGCTGGCGTAACTATTTAGAGGCGAGGGACTGAGAAAACGTGTGGTTTTTTCAAACTTACATAAATAAAATATCCCTTCCCTTTCTCTCTCTCTCTCTCTTTCTCTACATATATATATATATAATTAATATAAATATTATATATAATATATATATTATATGTGTGTTGTGTGTGTGTGTGGTGTGTTCTTCAGTTCATATGAGCTTCTCATTTAAATACAGCAAACATATTTATTAACAATATATATGGAAAGACAGAGATAATAATAGATAGATAGATAGATAGATGCGTAGTTCATCCAGCATACAATCCTGTTTCGACATATTCACATCTGTTCAGTGCGGCTAGACTTAGCAGGCTACCTCTGAAATCTTTAATTTTAAAAATTGAACTTAAAAAATGTTACCTTCACTCATATTGAACACTATGATAATTAAATATTTATTTTATATATATATATTATATAATATAATATATAATATATATATACCATAACATTTTTTATTTTTTCTCTTTTCTTTCTTTCGCTTGGTTTTCTCCCACCCTCCTATTTTGTGCGTGTGTGGTGTGTGTGTTGGTGTGTGTGTCGTCTACAATTTGTTTCAGGGAGGAGAGCAGGAAGCAAGAAGACCAGATCTAGAGTGAATAGAGTTCAACGTTTAGAGTAAGAACTGGCAAGAGTATTCGAAGAGACATTTCACCAACTTAACATTATATTGCTCTATCAATCATATATAAATGTGTGTTTTGTGTATGTTATTTGTGTATATGAGTGTGTTGTTGAGTACGTTTGTCTTTGTGTTTGTTTGTGTGTGTTGTGTGTGTGTGTGTTCTGTTATTTCTATGTGTGTGGTGAGGTGTCTGTGTATGTGAGTGTGTGAGTGTGTTTGTCTGTGTGTTTTCTGTGTGTGTTCTCTGTCTGTATGTGTGTCTGCGGTGTGTATGAGTGTGTTTGTGTGTGTGTTTGTGTGTCGGTGTGGTGTCTCGTGTGTGTGTTGTGTGGTGTGTTGTGTGTTGTGTGTCTGTATATGTGTCTGTGTGTCTGTGAGTGTATCTTCTC
>CM042157.1:99390858-99399698 GCA_023376005.1 Doryteuthis pealeii | reverse complement strand
CCACTTCACACCAACATCTAAGAAAAAATAACAATTATCAGTTACCATAAATAGAAATTACACAAATTGTGAGCATAATACACTATAGAAAACTGAAAAACCTACATGAGATAAGAAGATAGCATGGATATCACGATACGATAGAATAGATCAGGACATCAGCAACAGACAGATAGATATCTAGATAATATATAGGATAGTTCTCTTCATGAACGACATTAGATTAGATACTATGAATAGAAATGAGATAGATAGATAGATAGATCAGAAACAACACTTAGAGATAGACGACTACGAACAATAAGAAGATGTAATTAATCTCACTCTCCTCTCTCTCCTCTCTCTCTCTCTCTCTCTCTCTCTCCTCTCCTCTCTCTCTTCCCGTTTCTGTCTTCTTGCTCTCTGTCTCTCTCTCTATCTCTCTCTATCTCTTCTTCTCTCTCCTATATATATATATATATACTCATATACTTAACCTACTATATAGACTACTATATGTGTGTGTGTGAACTACATTAGCTCACCCTAACATGTGTGACTTATTCACAACACTCAACACCACACCAACACCACCACACCACGCCACTCCGACGTTATGGGCTGAGTGTGTGCAATACATTACTATATGTACAATGTAATATAATACCTACTTACATGTTCCATCTCATCCCCACACACACCATGAATAACTAACCATATATATATATACATAAACTATATATATATTCATCATACCTCTCATTGATCACTGCTATAATACTACGATTATATACTCATTACATGTAAATACTTACCTATCGGTCATACTTCGAAATCTATAATCATTTATCAACACATCCTAACTATCATCTCTCTCTCTCTCTCTTCTACTCTCCTCTCTCATCGATAATTAATATACTATACTAACTATAATACCTACTATACTATCTATATATATCGACGGAGAATGCTCCACTCATATAATAATCATATATATCATATACGGTATGCGTATATATACATTATTGTTCTATATGTGACCATCGTTCTTTAAACAACGTTATTGTTTATATCACTATCTAATCCTGTTCGACTCCTATTAACCAATCGAAATATCCACCCCCCCCAGTCGATGTCATTTCTTCTACCCAGAGGAACATCATAAACACAACAACAAGCGAGAAGACCCTCACACCATCTAGAACACGACAGGCAGCACTTACAATCAGCTTCAACACCCACTGATACCTAACAACTCATATAAAATTCCTACCAAACTCCCCACTACATCACGCTTCACCTCCGTGCTTGACAACATGCCTACATGACTTCACTAACCACTAACATCCTAATCATGAGTAAACAGTTGAACAAAAGGAAGATTCCTTCCTTTTTTTCTATAGCAAACAATACGAACGCTTTTACATATCGACACAGTTTACTAATCACAACTCTTCTCCTATAAGACAACAACTCGTATACCATGTTAACTATACCAACTTTGTCTTTACAATTATACTATTCATTTAACTCTTTACTTCTTCCAAGACGTTTTCAAACGATACCTTCATAACTTCGTTGTCATCTATTATGCACAGTGATTTTTTATCAAACTCGACCATATCAGAAGACATGGTCGCGACTTCACAACTACAAAACTCAACAATAGCTAGCGTGTTTTATATTATTAAATGACGAGAGTATAGAAGAATCAGTAACGGAATCACCATAAAAGCTACACATATTCGTTCTATTAATAAGAGATTGTCAGTTGACTGTTTATTTTCTCGTACTGTGAATGACAATTAAACAAAGTAAGCTAAGTAAAAACATTAATAAAGCGCTGCAACGCTTTTCAACTCAAATCGTTCACAAGTAAGCATTCTTCAGACACTCCTTGAACATGGTAACGACCAATTGACATACATATAATATCATATAATATACAATATACTAACTAATATATATAATATACTATAATAAAATATCTCAATACAAATGACACTACTCATCATGCAGAATTTATCCCAAAACTTAACCATCGCTAGTAAGGCGAAACACTGCATTCTATATCGTGTATTCCAAGACCACTCGATAACTAGCACATATACGACTCCCGCACTGCTAATAAAAATATAACACACTGATATGATGCACATCCATAAAAAATCACTAACAACACAAAGCAAACGAAGCCTCAGATTGCGATACCACAAAAACAATAACACCTTTCACCTACGAGTCTCACATATACAACTAGCGACCAACAATAATACTAACCATCACAATAAAACGGCAAAGCACATCTCAAACAATACTAACACAAGTAAATCCCATATCAAACACATATATCCACCTCATAATATATCTCACTAAAACATACGTATAATCTATGTGATGATGATGCTGTGCATGTGTGCCACACATAGGCCGACACAAACCAACCCAACCCACAAAAACCCACACAACAACACACAAACACAACAAACCCAAGCACAACACCCTACAACCCCACAATAAACCATACGCAAAAGAATTCAGTGTCGAATTACATATGAACGGACAGCCTAGACACAAAAAAAACAGACATATCTATCCAATAACCATTTTGAACAGAATGGTTATCTCCATTAGAGTTCTTTTTTTTGACGTACGACGGGATAAACCCGGACTATATTATATAGATTCAATAATATATATATATCATATATACTATATATCTAATAGCTAACTATATATATATATATCACATTTCCCTGAAATACGATCTACACAGCAAAAATAAACGACCGCAACGTTGATTGTTCAAGATAGGTTTATTGATATAAAGCCCTACACTCTTAAGATAAGCCCTAGTTCTAGCCCAGCACAACACAAAGAACAAAAATAACGCTTTCAATAGATCACATTATGCGAACACACCGAAAAAATATGTCCTAGTCTGTTGTATTACGGAACAAAGACATTAACAAGCGGTATTCCTTATTTTCGAGAAACACAGGTATAATGTATATATAAAATATAATATACTAATATAACTATAATATATAATATAATATATATATATCAGCAGACTAAATGTCTCTTATGGTAGTATAATACTCTTCGTAACACTCTGCCAGCGCAACTGTAAGACGTTTACATCAAAGAAAAATTATTATTCGTCCAAAATGTAAATTTTATTGAACAAGAAGCGGAACTAGTTTCTACAATGCTAGACATTATAAACAAATTTCGTACTTATGTCATTTACCGATCATATAACCCAATTAAATCCCTAAATTTTCATCGCCCTTCCATATATTATCTAAAAAATAAGAACAAGCATTTATTTTTCATTTTATCTCATTTTTCTTTTCAATCCATACGGACACCAGCCAATGGTACACTGCATATAAGACCTACGCAATGGTATATATATTTTTCAAATAATTAAGTCTCGCGTCATATAACAATAGCCATCTGCTGAGCACGACCTATCAACAAATTATATAAACCGTAAATAACCAACGAGGAACCGTTTAATACATAATTAAATAAGTTTAAATATTTAACATTTATGACCGTTAACTGCAAAGCATTATCCAGCATCGACTAATGCCACGTAAATAATTAACCTCCATGTAGATTTTACACCTGCTCTCATTTAAATAGCAATTGAGCACCTTCAAATGCTAAAACTTTTCACATTCCATTCTCCCATATATATTGCAATGTTGGCGGTTGACCATATCCTAATAATTTCCGGCGGACGAATGAAGGACCTTAAAAGTCATCATCAGGTTCTACTATATCTTTGGAAGACCAGACCACTAGTAGAGATAAGGTCGAAACCGATGTGAGTGATTAATACAAAACAAGAACCAACCTATGCTTTCGTACTTCTTTACGAATTTAGTTCTTAACCCGAACAAGACAAGACAGCTTAAATAATCTTTCAACACAAACAATTTCAGTCACAAGTTCTGCAACAAGACAGGTTTCCAAAAACCAGACAATCTCACTTAATAAGCGTACCACCATATATCCCATAAACCAAAGCATATAAAATAATATACAATCCCTACTTGAAGACTATGGTTTGATCCAGCCCTCACACTTTCTTCACACACACCACCCACACAACACACAATTCAACCATAAATATACATCATACATATACATAATCATCGATTAGCGAGACCAAACAGTAGACAAAACACGGGATGTAATAGACACAATGGATGTTTATTGTCGACGATGCAACGTTTTGGTTGCATTTTCAAAATGGTGAAAAATAGACAAAGAGATGGACAGAATGTTTTTTTTAAAAAAGCAAAAAAATCCCAAAAAATTCACAGCATAAAAACTACTGACAAATCCAGTTCCCAGACACGCAATATATAAACGACAATTCAAAAAAAACAATCTCCGTGGTACAGCGCTAGGGAAAAGGGGAGACATAGGCACTCCCCTCACTGCTTGGCTGATACCGACTTTAGGCCACCCCGACGACTTTACTTAGCACTAGCATATATATATATATATAATATATTATATACATATATATATATAGGAGAGAGAGAGAGAAAACAGAGAGAGAACAGACAGACAGACAGACAGAGACACAGAGACACAGAGAGAGAGAGAAGACAGAGAGATGATTAAAAAACGAATTGTTTAAAATACAAATCGTTTCAAATATACCGTCTATAGTTTCTCGCATTAGCACAAATCTTTGGGGTATTTAAATCGTCTATTTAGCTCGTTATATTGAGCAATCGATTTTAGGGGAAAAAATCCCGAAGTGTATGAGTTTTTAAGTTTATTTACTTATTGGATGTTTATAGTCACTGCGATATATATATATGTGTGTGAGTGTGTATGTGTGCGTGTCCCTTAGGAGATTGTATCTCTTAAAATGAAAGCACTTACATTGGTCTCACTACTACAACATTATTCGCACCGCCTGAACATTATCTCGATCTGATACCCAGCTCCACCTCTCCGAAACACTTAAAAACGTCACAATGCATGCCTCCCCTTCTATACCGAAAAAATTCTAACCTAAAAACACGCATACACGGTACAACAGAAAACAAACAAACAAAAAAGACCAAATATCTCGAAAGCTCTATATATTAAGATAATTTGAAATACAGCAGTTACGTCCTAAAAATGGTCAAATAACTCATTTCACGCCCAATTTCACCTCATTCCACCACACTTTTCACACACACACACCACACACACACACACACACACACACACACACACACACACACACACACACCACAAACAATTATTATTATTATTAACTCTTCCAAGCGGCATTCGTGCCAGGTGGTTTTAGGATTAAACTAACAGAAAATATTCAGGTGCTGCGTTGTTCGGCGCCTGAGGCACCCCTCGAGGGTAATTCCAACGGAACTGAGTCGACTCGCTCGAAAGCGTGCATCCTGCGCGGGAAAACCACTAGTGACCTAGTGTCATATTTTAGAGCCAGAATATATCACCTATATATGTAGAGAGACAGAGACAGAGACAGACACACAGACAGACAGACAGACCAAGAAAAATGAAGAGAGAGAGAGAGAGTGAGAGAGAGAGAGAGAGAGAAGAGAGAGAGAGAGAGAGAGAGAGAGAGAGAGTCTTTTAGATTATAGTTAGATGAAAATATCTTATATTATATACAATTTATATTCTAACGAAACAATATCTATCTATCTATCTATCTATCTATCTCTCTCTCTCTCTCTCTATTTTTTTTTGGGGGGGGGGAGAATATGTGCTTAAATGAAGTCGAACCTAATTTTTGAAAGTTAATTAATTAATAATTAATTAATTAGGCGGGATTACCTATTTAAATGTAAGGCTAAACAAATCGAGAAAAATCAATCTCTGTATGTACATTTCGGCCTATTAGGCCTCATCAGCAGAGCTATAGATTGTCGGCTGAAAATAGCCATATCACAAATATCGTCTGTTTGTTTACTTCTCATATATATATATATATATATATATATATATATATATATATATATCCTTTAACATGTATTAATTTCTATTTTGTTTATACATATATATTATCATTATTATAAATATATGATGAAATATATACATACATATTATCATCTATTTATGTGCATGCATACATGTATACACATATACTGTATAATGACGATATAGTGGACGTATATACACAATGAAAATTATTACTTGGCGCGGCAACGTACACACGTACACATACACACATAGAAACACACACACACTCTCTCTCTCTCTCTCTCTCTCTCTGTCTTTGGCTCTCTGTCTCTCTGTCTGTCTGTCTGTCTCTCTCATTCTTTGTCACTCTTTTGTCTCCCGCTCTCTCTCTCTCTCTTTCTCTTACAGACACACACACACCACTCGCATACATACACATACACACACACATATATATATATATATATATATATATATATATATATATATATATCCTTAAATGTAGAGAGTTCTCCTTAGTGGTTAGAACCTCTGACTGATGATAAATCGTTTTGATTATAAAGTCTAGCCGCACTGATGAGACATGTTACGTCGAAACAGGTGGATATGTGGATGACTATATATATTATATATATATATATATATATATATATATATATATATATATATATACATTATATTCATATATATATATATATTATATATATATAGTCCCAAACATCCTTCACTGTCAAACATTTTCTCGTGGAGTGTGGAGTTTTTGCTCCAATCAGAGAGAAATATTTCAACGCAAATAATGTGATCTGTTTATAACTACTAACATGGATGACATTTTATCCTTCTTGGGAAAATTGAAGATAAACTGAAATGTATGTATTAGATATAAAATACATCCACAAAAAACACCTTCAAAAATGTCATCAGTAAAGGCCCCTTGACTACCAACTTTTGTCTTACGCTCTGGTAGTTTTTGACATTAAATAACTCACAGGGTTACTATCTTATTATAATGAAGATTGTGTAACTGTCTGTCTGTAAACAAAACTACGTCGCCACTGACGTCACGATTTCTTTAGTTATTTAAGTTACATTCCCAACGATGATGAAATAGTCATTATTTAATCTTAATTAGCATCTTATTTATCAACGATGTCTCTATTAGAGACTAGTTGAGTTAGATTTGCCGCAAACCTGCCTCTATTATTAATGCATTTAAAATCCTGACATATGTGTTATATATCACTAAGAAATAAAGATTTACATAGTATATGGTAGGAATAATTTGCATAATGATTTTAACAAAACTGTGTTTAATAAATGATTATTTGGTGTTACTGCTTTCTAATACTATCATATTATTATCATAGGTTCAAAAGAAATTCTATGTATAATTTTATATAGAAAATCAATTAGAATAACATTTAAAATAAGTGTAATATTCTTATATTTGTTATTATCAATTAGAATAAAGTAAAAAATAAGTGTAATCTTTTTGTGTTCGTATTCTAATTTCGTTAATCTTTCTAATTTAATATTATATTGGTTGAACTAATACTTTGCTAATACCATTGGAAAGATTAAAACCGAACTAAACCAATTGAAATTGATGAAAATTATGTATGGGTAATTCCATGTCAAATCATCCAGGCCATGTCACCCACCCTCTTTAATCTTTCCATGTTAAAGTTAGACAATGCCCAAAATTTGAGCCTCCAATTCAAAGAATTGGCGGATTTATGTCGATTTTTAGCTCTCCAAATTTGAGGTGGGGTGCGAAAAGTGGCGACTTTTTGTAATCAATTTTTGTCTGTACGATGAGTTCTAGAGTTTCCCTACTACTTAAAATTGGTTAATAAAAGCATTTTAGCCCGGGGATTCCAAAAATGCTATGGAAAAAGTCTTAAAGTCAACCAATTTTAAGTTATTGATGATTTTTAATTTTTTCATTGCAAGATAAATATCCCGACGTGGCACGGCATCTATGACAAAGATTTTTTTATAATCATTTCATATCTATTGAACATTATTTGTCTACAAAAAATAGTTTGTTTTTTTGCTCAGAACCGAAGTTGTAGAAAATTTCAGAAAAATTGAAGGGGTGGGTGACAATATTACTTTTTTCTGGATGATTTGACATGGAATTACACATATATTAATTTGAAGATATTAAAAACTTTGAAACTCAGAAACTGTTATTAAAATGAATTGTTTCGGTATTAAATGACCCGAAAGGGGTTGATATGCCGTAAAACAAACAAGCCAAACCAACCCTGAATTCTCCATGTAAAAAAAAAAAAATAAAAAAAAAGGAAGAACCGAACATGTGGGATGAATTGCTATCAACTCTAAAATAAAAAGCGGCTCGTTCATTTTATCCACGAGAATTAGACAGAGCGGAGTCGCCGTTGCGTAATGGTTAACGCACTGGACTGTGACATCGTAGTAAGCGAGTTCGAACGCAAGTCACACTGTAACATTCACTTTCGGACGCATACCCTTGGGAAAGGTAAGAAACCCCTCATCCATCCAGCTATGGATTAAATAGTACCGCAGTTGTTCTTCTATGAGTGCCTTTGGCATTAAATAACTCTCGAAGGTTGATATGCTATTAAACAAAGAAAGAATTAGGCCGATAAAAAATGGACAACAGAATCATTACTTTCCTGACAAAAAACGCCTTCCTCATTAGTGTAAAAAGTTGCTCACTTCTGCCTTTGTTCAACAGAATATATATATATATATATATATATATATATATATATATATATATATATATAGGGCGAAAAATAAGGGATTAATTAGGGTCGGGTGGTAAATGACATAATAAAGATTTGTTGAAATGTCTACATTTGGAAACGAGTTACGAACAATTAATTCCTTATTTTTCGCCCTCTAGT
>CM042157.1:99328358-99378358 GCA_023376005.1 Doryteuthis pealeii | reverse complement strand
AATAATTATATCGATTAATTAATAGATAATTGTGAACAGACTATTATATTATATATATATATATATATATATATATGTGTGTGTGTATATATATATATATGTTATCTATATCTATATCTATGTCGATATATGTATATGTGTGTGCGTGTGTGTGTGTGTGTGTCTGTATCTGTGTCTGTCTGTGTTTATGTATTATCTTAGTCTGTTCACAACTCTATCTATCGATTGATATATATAATTATTGTCGTTCCATCTATCTATCTATCTATCTATCTATCTATCTAACTCTCTCCCCCCCTCTCTCTCTCTCACTCTCTCTCTCTCTTTCTTTCTTTCTCTCTCTATATATATTATATATAATAAGAGACTGCAGATAACATTGAGCGTCCTTTCTTTATAAATGTACCAAACTATATCATCAATATATATATTATATATATTATATATTATATATATATATATATATATATATTATATATATATTAATATCTATAGTAAAGTTTGTTATATTTATAAATAAAGAGTGTTTGATAACTGTGGTAAAGCTTACACACACAAACACTCACACACACACACACATACACACACACACACACACACACACACACACACATATATATATATATATATATATGTATACATATATTCATAACTTTACAGTTTTTTCTCTCGCTTTTCTAGCATAGGCTATATGTTTCTGTATTTTTGAAGATTTCCTCTCTTTTTCTTCATTTGCTCCACGCTCCTACCCCTCACTCTCTCTCTCTCTCTCTCTCTCCCTCTCTCTCTCTCTCTCTCGCACCTCTCTTCTCTCTCTCTCTCTCTCTCTCTCTCTATCTCCCTCTCGCTTTCTTCCTCTGAAACCCACACCCTCTTTAAATAAATAATCTATATATATATATATATATATATATATATATATATTATATATATATATATATGTGTGTGTGTGTGTGTGTGTGTGTATTTTCTTTTCTTTAGGGATCTATATACTTTTTCTCTCACCTTCTCAATTGATATATAACACACTCTTCCATACCTCTCCCCCTCTCTCTCTCTCTCTCTCTCTCTCTCTCTCTCTCTCTCTCTCTCTCTCTCTCTGTCTTTCTGTCTGTCTATGTATTTCTCTCTATATATATTCCTCTATCTTTCTCTGTTTTTCACTCTGCACCTTTCTCTCTCTGTGAGTATATATTTACATGTGTATATGTGTTTATATATAAATATATACATATATAAATATATATATATATATATCCGTTTTCTCCCCCCCCCGCATCATGTACGTTTTTCTTTCCATGTAACTTGCACATGGTTCAAGTAAGATGCATTTATGCGTCGTCCGTTGCCTCTCATTGGATGGATCCTCCCACTTCCTTCACAACATCCCCTCCCACCATCACCTTATACTCCTCCCTCGTTATCCGCATCCTTGGACCTTTCCCTTCCTATGTCGTCGTCTCTTCTTTTTTTGCGTCTTGTCACTTTCGTCTTCCTTCCTGATCCACTCCACCTTGTGTCGCCATGGCGACAGGAGGTGAAGCCCACCTCAACTGTTACAGACTAATGAGTGCTTGTGTGTGTGTGTGTGTGTGTGTGTGTGTGTGTGTGTGTGTGTGGCATAGCAACCTTGCCCGGGTTGGTTCCTTCGAAAACAACGGACAACATATTCCCCTCCCTTTTTTTGTTTTGTTTCACAGCCTCACCCTTTCTTATACGTCCCTTAATTTTTCATTCTTCGAACTCTGACTCTTGTTCTGCCTCGGTCTTTTTTTTTTAAAGTTGGAAATAAAATAGAATTAAATAGACGAAATAAAGAAAGAAAATAAAGAAAATTATGACAGAAATAAGTAAAGAAAAAAAGAAAAAAGAAAGAATGAAAGTGACAAAGATAGAAAGAAAGAAAGAAAGAAAGAAAGAAAGAAAGAAGAATCGAAGAGAGAAAGAAAGAAAGAAAGAAAGAAAGAAAGATAGAAAGAAAGAAAGAAAGATAGACAGAAAGAAAGAAAGATAGACAGAAAGAAAGAAAGAAAGAAAGAAAGAAAGATAGATAGAAAGAAAGAAAGAAAGAAAGAAAGAAAGAAAGAAAGAAAGCGACAAATATAGAAAGAAAGGAAGTGACTAATAAAAAAGAAAGAAGGAGACACGGAAAGAAAGAAACAATGAAAGAAAGACAGAAAGGATGAAAGAAAGTGACAAAGTTAGAAAAGAAGTGATTGAGAAAGAAAAAAGTTGGTGACAAGGAAAGAAAGAAAGAAAAAAGAAAGAAAGAAAAAAGAAAGAAAGAAAGTAACAAAATTAAAAAAAGGAAGTGAGAGAGAAAGAAAGGAAGATGATGACAAGGAAAGAAACAATGAAAGAAAGAAACAAACAAACAAAGGTAGAAAGAAAGAAAGAGACAAAGATAGAAAGAAAAGAAAAGAAAAAAGTGACAATGAAAGTAAGATTGTGACAAAGAAAGGAAGATAAAAGACAGCCAGCCACACGCTTTTTCTACTGGTCTCCCAGGACCCTTGTGACATGACGAACTCACAACCCTCCCATTCTCTCTCTCTCTCCCTCTCTCCCCCTCCTCTCTCTCTTTCTCTCTCTCTCTCTATTCATCTATCTATCTATCATCACCAGATTATTAAAACGTTTGCGCTGTTTACTTAAGAGCTATTGTTAAATAGTTCAATCTGTAAAAAGTATAATATTCTTGATATAACAATATCTCTCTCTCCTCTCTCTCTCTCCCTCCCCTCTCTCTCTCTCTCTCCCTCCCTCTCTCTCTCTCACTACCTCTCTCTCTCTGTCCTCTCCTCCCCCTCTCTCTCTCTCTCTCTCTCTCTCTCTCCTCCTTCTCTCTCTCTCTCCTCTCTCCTCCCTCCCTCTCTCTCTCCCTCTCTCCCCTCTCCCCTCTCTCTCCTCTCTCTCTCTCTCCCTCCCTCTCTCTCTCTCTCCCCTCCCTCTCCTCCCTCTCTCTCTCTCCCTCCCCCTCTCTCTCCCTCCCTCTCTCTCCCTCTCTCTCCCTCCCCTCTCTCCCTCTCCCTCTCTCTCTCTCTCCTATCTATCTATTGTCACCAGGTATGAGACAACCAGACATACGCCTTTTCTGCTAGATTTCCAGGGTCCCTATGACATGAACAACTCACGTTAGCAAAGTCGACGAACTCACAGCCCCCCCCCCTACTTAATCTTTCCCTCTTACACCTCTCTCGCCCACTTTAAACTGAGGCAACAGGAAAACCCTGAATTCAAATCCTTATTATTCCGTTCAAGTTTTTGTTTGTTGCTTTGTTTTTTTTCTTTCAAGTTTTCAAACAACCTTTTAAAGTTATCATCTTGAAAGGCGTTAATGAGTTGACCGAAATAGTTTTCATTACTAAACAAAGCACTTTCAGTTTTTATCTGAACCATTATCAAAGCTATTTATTATTTGTTATTATTTGTCTAAACTATTGTTTTGTTTGTGTCGCTAAGGTGACGCTAAATAAGACTGGCGGTTCATTGTTTAAATATATCTCCTCACGAGTTAGGCGAACGTGTTTTAGAAAAGAAAAGTTCTATCTATTGAAAACATTTTAGAATATTGTCGTCGGTTTCATAATTAATTCTACTAGCAAATATATGCACCCTCCGGGTGCAAGTATTTAAGTTTTAATGTAATAAAATGTTATATTAAATTAGAAAGGTTAATGAAACTAAATAAGAATGCAGATAAAAAGATTTTAGACAGGGGGGGGTATAATCGAAAAATAGAACACCTGAAGCTTACTCTTTCATCTCGTCTTTCATTGCTAAATTTTCCTAATTTAACTATTCAGTTAAAGTAAAGAATAAAATTACAATTATGTCTTCTTGTCAATGAATTTCTTTTAAGACGTATCCACAAGACTTTTGCTCATATTCATTAAGTTAAAACCAAATAATTAGAAATCAATAATACTAAACACATATTTATTAAAATCAAATTTCTAATATCAATATGCAAATTAGCCTTCCCGTTCACACAGTAAACCACTATTTTGTTGTATATATAAATACAATTGCATGTTATTCGAATGTAGATATGACCAATAATAATAATAATCCAAAACAATTTTATTCATAATTCATTCATTCTTCATTTCTATCTAGGTAAATACATCTTTAAACTTGGTACTTTTTGACACACCTTGTATTCTGAAAAAAAAAATGAATGGAACGTTATTTTTTTCAGAATACAAGGTGTGTCAAAAAGTACAAAAGATTTCGATACTTTTTTGACACACCTTTATATATATATATATATATATATATATATATATATATTAATATATATTGTATTTAATGGAAAAGAATATTTTATTGATTTTTATTCAAATATATATGAAATTTCAAAAACTTTTCATAGACGTTTTTCTCTGAGTTCAAGTCCTTCCACCTATTCGTTGTCAAGAACAACAATGAGACAGATTTGTATTTTTGGATGAACCGAATTGTTGTACTGTCTTCAGCACTACTCTTCTACGAAGCCAAGATTTGAATTACGTCATTAAAACTCGGAAAATCGATTGGTTAAATCCTCTGTATGTTAATGACTCACGTTAGAATTTTTGAACAGATATTTAAATCGAATCCCCGTGGCCTAGTTGGTAACGTGCTGGACGGCGACATTGGAGTAAGCGAGTTCGATCTCTAGTCGCGCTAATATCTTTGAAATTAAGAAGTCCTTCATTTCTCTATATTCATGTTTGGTTTAGCTTAATGTGCATTATATATATGGTAACACACTCTCAGGAGCACCGGCAAACACTCATGGACCAGTTCACCCAAGCCTGCCAAGACTTCAGCCTGACCATTAGTATAAAGAAAACCAAGACGATGGGTCAGGGAACTTAAAATCCTCCCTCCATCACTATCAACAACTGCACCTTGGAAGCCGTAAACACCTTCACTTACCTTGGGTCCACCATCACTGACAACCTGTCACTCAGTTGCCGGATCGGAAAAGCTGCCTCAAATTTTGGGAAGCTCACAGCGAGAGTGCGGGACAACAACAAGCTCATTATCAGTTCAAAGGTACAAGTGTATAGGGCATGGGTTATTAGCACCCTCATGTATGGAAGTGAAACATGGACCTTGTACTCCAACCAAGAGCGGTGACTAAATAGCTTCTACCTTCGCTGCATTAGACGTATACTGGGCATCACCGGAGGGACAGAATAACAAACACAGCAGTTCTAGAGAGAGCTCAACCTCCCAGCTTGTGTTCTCTACTGAGACAACGTCGTCGCCAATGGCTGGGTCATGTCCGTCGAATCCTGAAAGACATCCTCTATGCAGAGCTTTCGTCTGGTAAGAGGCAGATTGGTCGCCCCAGCTGCATTTCATGGATGTCTGCAAGAATGACTTCAGGTGCTTTGGCAACATCTGTGGTCGAGAATATTTTTCAATTATTGGACTTCACAGTCACATGAAGCGCTGTAACTTCAGGGACACAAAAACTATATTATAGTCTTCCGAGACTGAAATACCAATAAATAAAAATAAATATTGGCAAGAGAGAAGCACACACGTCATTTCCACGAACACATTTCTGAACAGGACCTTCATTGATACACGCTTACGGTTCTTTGATCACAAATGCCTTCTCGTTTATATTTGTTTTTATATTTACTCATAACGTACACACATATGGATCCATATTTACATATGGCATACAATAGATTCCTCCGAAAAACATACCAGATGACACAAACATTCGGTGAGACTGATTGACAGATTGTGGGTCAGAGTTCAATCCACGCAAAAATGTATGAACACTCATTTCATTGGCAGGAAACATTCATGTGCAATTCAGAGAGAGAGAGAGAGAGAGAGAGAGAGAGAGAGAGAGAGAGAGAGAGAGAGAGAGAGAGAGAGAGAAGAGAGAGAGAGAGAGAGAGAGAGAGAGAGAGAGGTACAAAAAAGTAAATACACCTTGCCTTTCTTTTGGACTAAGTGATCGTCGAAAAGATTTCCTGAATGTGCAACTGAGTTTTCTTTCGTACGATTCAACCGGGACCCGAACACCGATACATAGCCCCGTGAAAATGATGAATACTATAATATACAGCGTTGACCATAATGATGGGACAATTTTAAATGCTATTTGCTCAGATTATAAAAACGACACAGGGTATTAAATATGTTTATTACATAACTGATACACAGGAGTTTTGCATGTTATAGATTTGAATCTTCATTAATATTATATTATATATATATATATATATATATATATATATATATATATATATACAAAACCTCCACACGAACAGGATGCAACACAAGCTCAATTTCTTAAGAATATTTTTCTTACGTCATTCACTTACTTATTTATGTATATTGAATATACTTATATTGTATATTGTTACATTGTATTATAAAATTATATTGGAATTTAACTAAACAATTCACAAACAATCAAAATGCATTCCAGACAGATTTTTCCTTTCAAAATATTTTTCCAAAAAGTTTATATCTCTCTTTTTCGCTCATAATTTACTTTTACAACTCTATCTGATGGTGAGGTTCCAATTTTGGAGGTTTGGGGAATGTGGAGCACCCATTCATAACCATTGCTCCCTGGTCCTCTCTAACCTAGAATGGTAGTACCTGTTAGGGTCCAATCTATGGGTTAAATAGAAAAATGTATTTATCAAAAAAATTATGTATCCATTAAGTATGATTTTATTTCAAAGTTTGTCGGCATTAAATGACCTACTGAGGTTGATATGCCGTAAAACAAAACAAATCAAACCTTGATATCATATAACTGTGAGTCAAACACGTTGTGATAGACAAATCACAAAAAATACTATTTAAATAAAACACTATGAAACATTGAAAACGTAAAAAGTCGTCGGGGTGACCTAAAGTCGGTATTCTCGAACTCGGAAAAACTTCTCTTCGAACCCCAGAAACTCTGGAGCCTTCATCTTGCATTGGGAGCCTTAAGAAAGGACATGGTTTACCCTTGTAGATTGAATAAAAGGGTTCGGGTCAAAGTTTACGTGAAAACTCCCAATTACGACATGGAGGCTCCAGAGTTCGACAAGAGGGTTTCCGAGTTCGAGAAGGTTCCTGGATTCAACAAGAAACACCTGAAGACGACCGGAGGGTACAACGGGCGAAACGTTGTCTATATAACAACAGTCCGAAAAATACAAATAATACAAATTATCAAGCTTCATCTAAAAAGTTCAGACAAAAAAACATTTGAATTCTAACATACTCTCTTCGTCTTGATTCATAAATTAAATATGTAAATAAAAATGCATTTGTAGTATTGCTTAGTTACGTCTAACACTGTAGACACCAGATAAAATATGTTTTAAAAATAATTAAATTGATTAGTTTCTCAATTCTTCGTCTTCTTTAAACCGCTCACAGCGGTTCTCCCACCACTGCGATCTACTCCTACCACACCCAAAGCAAAGTACAAAAACTGATGGTTAGTTCATTATAATTGTACAGGAGGACTCACATTGCAATAATAGTCTTTAATTGAATATAATGAGTTCTGAGGTGAATAGATAATGAACTTTGAAATATCTTAAATCATACAGGTAAAAAGTACCAGGGAAATCTGGTAGGCAAAGAGTTAAATAGTGACCTCAACAAAAAATATAATCCATAAAATAGTCTTTATATTTTTTGTTGATGTTAACCTTTTTAGTAAAGAATGAGAAATTATCTTTTTAAACAAATGCCATTAAATCAATCTTAACTCTTTGCCTACTTAAAGCCGCTCACAGCAGCTCTTTCACCCCTGTGATCCTACACATACCACACCCAGGCAAAATAAAAATAAATGATGATCATTTCATAATAATTGAGCAGAAACACTCATATTAGAATAATAATAGGACTTTATTTCAAAAGAATGATTTCTGGTATGAATAGATAGTAAACTTTGAAATATCCTATCAAACAGGGTTTTTTGTTTTACCCGCATGATAGGATATTTCAAGAAAATTTGCTACATCCGTGGGGGAAATCTGGTTGGCAAAGAGTTATGCCAATCACAACGACCCTCCCACAAATGTGATCCCTTTTTTAAGCAAAGTAATAAATTGATAATTAGTTCATTCTAATTGAGCAGAAGATTTACAACAATAACTAAACTTTTTCTCTGAAATTTTTAGATGAGGCTTGATAATTAGTATTATTTATATTATTCGGACTATTGTCCTCATCTTTATTGTCTTCATCTGGTTCATTTGTACAGATAACAATAAAGATGAGGACAATAGTCCGAATAATCCAAATAATACTGACTAGCCTTTATTTGAATAAAAATGAGTTGTGAGGTGAATAGATAATGAACTTTGAAATATCCTATCATACAGATAAAAACTACCTAGAAAATGTGGTACAACCGCGTGGAAAATTTCACGTATTAATTCAATAGAAAATTATTTGTTCATTCTCTGAATAGTTTATTTCTTTTTCGACATAATAATAAAGACTTCCGCGTATCGATTAATTTCAAATTATTGAATTATATCATTCAATCAGTAAAAATAAAAGTAAATCATGTATTTTTCCGAATCAAAAAATATTAAAGTGTATGCGCGATTTTAATGCTCACTGACATCACTTTTCTGAGTTCAGATTTTTTTTTTTAAATTTATCTATATATATATATAAAAGCAGTTGTGTGTATGTATATATATGTAGGTCCGATTAAAACTACAAAAATCAAACAGTGAATACATATACACATTCATTATCACCAGGTCTGGCTTTCCGAGCAAAAATTATGAGGATTTGATTTATATTAGGGAAGATAATTTTTTAAAGTTTAAATAGTAACGCCATGGATTTTTTTTTTTGCAATATTTTAAATAATACATTGATTTTTGTTTTTGTGACACCCGGATCAATGTAAGGTCTTTTTACGTAGAGGATTTTAATGGGGCACCTGCGAGAATCCAACGGACAATTTAGTGATGATCAATCTGCAAGACTAACACCCCCCTCCCCCCCGCTTTCTATCCAGGAGATGTGGGGTAGCCACTTCTAGTTGTTTATAAAGCTTTGTGAAAAATTCCCAGAACAGTTTTATCTTCATAGAAGAATATAAACACAAAATTGATAAATCTTTTTTTTCTGTTAGATGGATAAATGCGAATGTCAGTGTGACAGTGTGTCATTTTATCAAGTTTACTTCTAGAGGCCGTAACCCAACATATAATACGGTTTGGAATAATACTGACTCCGTGAGCCAATTTAAAACATTCCATGTCGAATCCGAACCCGCAATTGCGAAATTTTGGATTCCCAAGTTTTAAATACTGCGATTGTTTTGGTTGATTTTTTACGTCATTTTTTGCGTTGAATGTTTTCGTATGATGATCAGTTTTATTATTGAAAATGAAATTGGAAATGAATTTTGGAACAATAGAAAGTAATTACGAAATCCAGCGAAAGTCACCCATAGAATAGAAGTCTTGTTTGTACAAAAAGTAAGGACTTACGTACATCAATTTGTCTTTAAACAGCAGTAGAATTATCGATGCACTTTTAAAAGGTAAAGGCTTAAATATTAATACAAAACTTAAATGCAGCGATCAATTTAGAGTGCTTCTGTAGTGTCATTGTTTCCTATTAGCAGTATACCAAAAAAGTAAAAAAAATAAATAAATAAATAAAAAACTAAATCTCCACCAAGAGAAGAGCAGATCGCAATTAAAAGAGCCAAGATGGAGGAATAGAAAGTCCGGTAGAAATGAAAACCCAGTTCAAACGGCGGCCAGAAGAGCATCCAATGCTGAGAATATGCAAAAGATTATGGAATTATGCAATGTCAGTCAATAAATCCAAAGGACGATTATTGAAAGTAACGGGGATTCATCTGATGGAACCCATTTTTTTTAAAATACTTTTTACATATTAAACTATTTGGCAATAGCTCTTTAGTAAACATATTAAACGTTAATTAAATTATCATACTGTTGTATATCCACAAATCCTGCTAGTTAAGTATTAATGCAATACTTAAATACCACGATCAATTTTGAGTGCTTCTGTACTGTTATTGTTGCCTATTAGAAGAAAAAAGAAATCTCCACCAAGAGAAGACCAGATTGCAATAAAAAGAGCCAAGACTGAGAAAAAGAAAGTCCCGTAAAAATAAAAACCCAGATAAAACGGCAGCCAGGAGAATTTCTTATGCTGAGAATATGCACAGATTATTGACTGAGATTGAGCTAAAACTTAATATGTACTCAATGTATAAAGTATTGATAATTGGACCAAAGTCTCAATCAAGAGATCTCAACAGAAACTTGACCCATGGTCAATTTCTTAAGCGAAGCTTAACAGGTTTTAAATCAGTTTTCCTTCTCCTAAACTCGTTGCCAAACAAAGGTTAAAGAGCCCAGTATTGTTATATAGCCGTAAATACCCCTCTAACATTCCCGGGTATATTATAGAGAGAAGACATCTCGTATATCATAAAGAGAAACAGAGATACAGATTAGATTAGGTAGATCTTACTTGATTACACCACTTACTGCTTACTCTTCTTCGTCTACCTTGTTTGGTCGTCATCTTGTCTCGGCTGAATTCTATTAAGAGTTTCTGCTGAGTGTTACAAACCTTAATTTAAATATTTCTAACTGCAGGTATGTTCACAATTTATCACTTCTCATAAATTGTAACAGTATGCCTGACTATTTACTCATAGTTGATTGGAGAATAGTCGTTTTTTTTTTGTTTTGTGTTGTTTTACGGCATATCAACCTCGACGGGTCATTTAATGCCGACAAAGTTTTGAAATCTTAATGGAGACTCAATTTTTTTATAAACAATTTTTTTTCTATTTAACCCCTAGATGAGATCCTAACGAGTACTACCACTCCGGGTCAGAGTGGACCAGGGAGGAATGATGATGAAGGGGTGCTCCATATTCCCCAGACCACAAGAACTGGAACCTCACCATCAGATAGAGTTTAACATCATACCCAGGAAAAAGAATAGTTTTATTCATACCTTTTTCAAAGATATTAACCCTATGTGAAATGCCTCGTCCAGGATTTGAACACGGATCACAGAATCCATTACGTACGACGATAACAGTTATACCACACACCTCCACTAAACCCGTTGGCCACGGGTATGATGTGACTCAAAGTCGCAAGTATGGGGCTTTCAGTGAGGGTCGAACTGGCTATTCAGTAGTTATGGATTTGCGAGTCTAGTTTAACCATAGCGGGATTGTTTTATTTTGTTTTTTTGTTTTGTTTTACGGCATATCAACCTCTGTGGGTCATTTAATGCCGGCAAATTTTTAAAATAAATTCATTCTTAATGGTGACTTATTTTTTTATAAACACATTTTTTTCTATTTAACCCATGAATGGGATCTTAACAAGTACTACCAATCCAGATCAGCGTGGACCAGGGAGCAATGGTGATGAATGGGTGCACCACATTCCCCAGACCTCCAGAACTTGAACCTCACCATCAGATAGATTTTAACGTCATTCCCAGGACATAAATCCCCTCAGCTACAGACTTCTTGCACACATATGATATAAAGGGTTCGGGCTTGTCATATAGGCAATAGGGTTGGGACAATCATATAGGTGCTAGGGCTTGACGTGACCAGTCGATTGATCAGAGGGGGCCTCTCCAACAGTGCATACAGCGGGGTTGTTTTAACTTTTATAGTAATAATTGACATCAAAATCATGCTGAAAACACCACTTCCCACCAGATTATTGAAGTTAACGGGCAATTAGCCCACTCAGTAGTTAGATGGGTGACTATTCAATAACAGCATTTACTGTAATCAAACTAATGCCTTCCTGTGGGTTTTTAATTGGTGGAAGATCCACTGAAACAAGAATTTTGATATGGTTTTAAAATACGCCGACTGCAGAGAGGTAAAACTCTCCCAATAGTGCTAACTGTTGGCCGGGATGGTGACCCGTGATCCTTAAGGACGGAATCCTGGTGACTGAGCAGTCCATAATATGAAACATTCCCCTTTGGCCCTTACTTAGACTTGATGGGCGGTTGGGGAGCATTACCCTGATCAATCAGCTGGTCTCCTCAAGCTCTAGCAACTATAAGATTGTCTCAAACCTATTTCCTTATGGCAAACCCCCAACAATGTATATTATATGTGCTAGAAGATACTGGCTGAGTGTCTTGGTGTCCTGGGTATGACGATAAACTGCATCTAGTGGAAAAGTTCCAATTCTGGATCACTGGGAAGTGTGTTGTATTCCTTCATCACCATTAATCCCAGCTCTACTCTGACCTGAAGTGGTAGTATCTGTTAGGGTCTCATCGATGGGTTGAATAGAAAGATGTGTTTAAAAAATTTAATTGGAAAAATAATTTTCAGTAGACATTTACGAGCGATATCCAGATATTCAGATTATGTTAATAGTTTCATCTAATGGTTAAGTTCTAGTTCTGGAGCTCTGGGGAGTGTGGTGTACCCATTCATCGCCATTACTCCCAGGTCCACTCTGAGTGGTAGTACATGTTAGGGTCTCATCTAGGGATTGAATAAATAAATAAAAATTTTAAATGACCAAAAAAATTGAATAACCAACAAGAATGGATTAAAAAATTGTCTTCCGCATAAAATAACCTAAGAAGGGTTGACATGTTGTAAAATCCAAACAACTAACTTTCATGTACTGCAATAAACTCTCACATCCCCCAGCTATGGGTTACACAGTACCATTATTATGGCATTGGCATTAAATAACCCATGAAATTTGATATGCAATTAAACATGTGTTTAAGAAAATTGACAGTTTGAAAAGGAAATTGAATAGCCAACAAGATTGAATAAAGAAATTGTATTCGGCATAAAATAACCCAACAAGGGTTGGCATGTCGTAAAATTTAACGAACAAAGCAACCTTTAAAAAATCGTAATGCAAACCGGACAAGGGCCAGTTACACGTTCATATTGACAAAACGATATTTGTTTGTGGTTTTGTTTATTTTTATGTTTTTTTGTTTATTTTTTTCCATTAAAATTCCAAGAGAAAACAAGCAAATCTGTTTATGGTCGGTCCGATGGTTGCCATTGGAGATAATGCGTCAGTATTGATATTTGGTGGATGCGGGGGGGGGCGGGAGAGTCGAGCTTAGAGATTTTAACTCGTCCTTCCACTGTTGTCTATATGTTTCAATTGATTTTCCACAATAAACTTGATGTTTGCGAGAAACTCTCTACATCTCTTACATCTCTCTCTCTTTCTCTCTCTCTCTCTCTCTCTCTCTCTCTCTCTCTCTCTTTATATATGTGTGTTATAATGGTGACAATCAATAACGGTCGATTTTCTCTCCCCCCTGAATGAGTGGGGGGGGGGAGAAAGAAGAAGAAGAGAAGAAGAAGAAGAAGAAGAAAGAAGAGAAGAAGAAAGAAGAAGAAGAAGAATTTGTAGAAGAAGAAGGGGAAAAGAAAGAAGAAGAAGAAGAAGAAGAAGAAGAAGAAGAAGAGAGAAGAAGAAGAAGAAGAAGAAGAGTGGGGGAAAAGGAAAAGAAGAAGAAGAAGAAGAAGAGAAGAAGAAGAAGAAGAAGAAGAAAAAGAAGAAGAAGAAGAAGAGGGGGAAAGGAAAGAAGAAAGAGAAGAAGAAGAGAAGAAAAGAAGAAGAAGAAAAGAAGAAGAAAAGAAGAAGAAGAAGAGAAAAGAAAAAAAGAAAAGAGGGGGGAAAAGGAAAGAAGAAGAGAGAAGAAGAAGAAGAAGAAGAAGAAGAAGAGAAAAAGAAGAAGAAGAAGAAGAAGAAGAAAAGAAGTGTAGAAGAAGATGGCAAAAAATATACTGCTACTACTACTACTAATAATAATAATAATGAGAAGAAGAAGAAGAACAGAAGAAGAACAACAACAACAACACACAAGAGGAAGAAAAGGAAAAAGAAGAAGAAAGAAAGAAGAATATAGAAAATAGAAGAGGAAAAAGAAGGAAAAAGAACGAGAAAGAAAAAGAAGGAAAAGAAAAGAAGACTATTACTACTACAACTTTAACTACTACTACTACTACTACTACTACTACTACTACTACCTAAACGAAGAATGAAGAAATAAGAATTGAAGAAAGAAGAAACAAAAATCCTTAACAATGGCATAATGTTGCCATATATTGTTTAAATTCCTTCCGAGAAAAATAACAACGTTTTTGTTGTTGTTGTTTTTATTTCTTTTTATTTTGTTTTGTTTTTCTCCTTTTTAAATATTTTATGGACGTGTAGACGACAAAATAACGATTTTATAACAGATGAACTCTGCTCAGGAAAAATCATTTTTTCACGTTTTCTTTCCTTTTTCTCTTTTTTTTTCTTTCTTTTCTTTTCTTTTCTCTTTTTTTTTCTTTTTTGCTTCCGAAGATAATTTTTGTTGATATTAATTATTTCGTACCTCTCGATAGTTGCAGTAATGTACATCGTCTAAATGATAAAATACGAAGGAATGCAACTAAGTGGGTTGTTTCTTGTTTTATAAGTTCTGATTGTGTACAATGGAGGCATGAACCTTAAATCTCCACTTTCCGTATTGTCTTGCGGCCACAAAGTACTTTTATCGTAACACAATGATTATTTGCATTTTTTGGACTGTTGTCTTCATCTTTATTCTTATGTACACAATGTTTTGGCCGAGGCGCCATCCGGCCTTTTTTTTTCTTTTCAGTTGTTTCTTGACGAAGTTGGGAAACTTCTCTGACTTGGGAACCTTCTCAAAATCAGAAACCTTCTCTTTGAACTTGGGAGCCTTCATGTTTCCTGATTACGACATGAAGGCTCCCGAATTTGACAAGAAACTTCCCAATTTTGAAGAGAACGTTCCCGAGTTCGAGGAGGTTCCGAGTTTGGCAAAAAAATATATAAGAAGGTCGAAGGACATATTGGTCGAAATGTTATGTATGTAACAATAACGATGAGGACATTGGGCGAAAAATCTAAATAAAACAAATTATCAAGACTCATCTCAAAAGTTTAGACAAAAAACATTTGAATTTTAACATAATCTGTTCGTCTTGATATATGAATTAAATATTTATTGCTTAGTTTCGTCTAACCATCCAGACAAAATATTTAAATCTATAATTTTTTTAATTCTTGGTCTACTTTAAACCGCAAACAGCAGATCTCCCCCCAGGAACTGTTTCAACGTATTCCACACTCAAGCAAAGTACAAAAACTGGTGGTCATTTGATTATAATTGAGCAGAAGGACTCAAATTACAATCATAATTGGACTCTATTTAAATAGAATGAGTCCTGAGGTGAATAGATAGTGAAATTCGAAGTATCCCATCATACAGATAAAATATCAAGAAAATTTAGTACAGCCGTAGGGGAAATATGGTAGCAAAGAGTTAAAATCTTGTGCATAATAGTATTGCTTAGTTACGTGTAACAATCTAGACTCCAACAAAATATGTTTTAAAAATAATTGAATCGATAAGTTCCTTAAGCCTTGCTCTTTTTTAAACCGCTAACAGCGGCTCTCCACCACTGCGATCTACGCAAACAACATCTAAGCAAAGTACAAAAAAGTACGAGACTCGATTACCAAAATACAAAAAAGTACGAAAGAGTCATGATTCCACCCTCAAGCATCACGGGTCGCTACCCGTCACGATTGCCACTAGACGGAAAACTCAATCTAAGGGGTCTCGTTTCTTTGTTTAATGGCATTTCAACCTCTCTGAGTTATCTAATGTCAAACGATCCTTGTAGAAGAACAGTAGTGGTACTAACCCATAGCTGGAGAGATGATTTCATACCTTTTCTAATGGTATTATTCTAAGTAGACCAAAGCTCAGATATAAAGACAACATCAAGAGAAACCTGAAGGACTTTAACATCCCCATAGACAGTTGACAAGACGCAATTATATACCGAATAAATTGGAGGAAAATGATTCGTGTGGTGTCATCATCGGATACGATGGAAAGCAAGTAATAATAATATAATTGTCCAAAAGTGAACGGAATAGTCTGAATGGAGTTCGAACTCGCTTATGAGGATGTCCCAATCCAGTAGATTAACCACTACGTCACTGAGTCGCCCTATTGGCTGAGGCAGAAGGATACACCGACTGCGCCTATGTAGGGGGTAAATCTCTCCCAAGGGGCTACCTGTTGCCAAGAAGTGGCGACCTATGATGCTTAAGGGTGGAATCCTGGTGGCTGAGCAGTCCAGGACATGCAAGACCCACTTTGATCCTTACATAGGCTAGACGGGCAGTCGGAGATGCCCCCTCCAATCAATCAACTGATCACGTCTAGCCTTAGTACCTATATGATTGTCCCAACCTCTTTGCATTAATGGTAAACTCCCAACCCTCTTTATCATATATGTGTTAGAAGGAAGCGCGTGGTGTAATGGTTAAAGTCATAGGTAATGGACTCGTCGCCCCGAGTTCAAATCCTGGATGTGGTAATTGCATTTCACTTAGCGCTAATATCCTTGGGAAAGATATGAATTCTACTCTCTCTCTCTAGCTATGGGTAAATAGTAGGTCAGACTGGGCCCTTTAACCTTGGTTAGGCAACCAGTCTAAGAGAAGGACAACTCTGAATTCAAACTTGTTGAACTCCGCTTAAGAAATTTACCTTGTGTCACATCCTGCTGGTGCGGAGGAGTTGGTAAATATGTACATGTGCTAGAAGGGTTCTAGTTCCGGAGCTCTAGGGAGTGTGGAGTATCCCTTCATCGCCATTACTCTAAGGTCTGGTAATTCCTGTTAATAAAGAAGCGACAATTCTTCCAGGCTGCTGTATGGCTGCACCACCTGGACCCTAACGAGGCGCCTTGAGAATAAGCTGGATGGGAGCTGCACAAGAATGCTGCGTGCAATCTTGAACAAATCATGGAAGCAGCACCCCACGAGGAAACAGCTATATGGCCGCCTGCGCCCCATCTCACAAAACATTCAAGTGAGACGGACAAGGCATGCCGGGCACTGCTGGAGAAGCAAGAACGAGCTCATAAGCGACGTTCTCCTGTGGAAGCCAACACACGGAAATGCTAGTGCGGGCCGCCCATCAACGACCTACATTGACTAGCTATGCAAAGATGCTGGATGCTGCGCAGAGGACCTCCCTGGGAAAATGAATGATAGGGAAAGTTGGCGAGAGATTGTCATGGATATCCGTGCTAATTGCGCGACATGATGATGATGATGATGATGATGATGGATTAAGTAGACCAAAAAACGAGTTTTAAAAAATGAGTTTAAAAACAATTGAATACCCAACAAGAATGAATAAAACAAAAACGGGATCAGCACAAAATAACCCAAAGAGGTTGACATGCCGTTAAAACCAACCAACCAACCAACCAACCAATTTAAACCATGTGTCTAGTTCGACTCCACATTACACCAAAAAATCATCATAAAATAATGCCATAGAAATATAGATTTATTAGTCGACAACCCTAATTAACATCAAACGCCAAGCGCAAAATTATTTTTTTTTACTAGCAGCACGTGTGTATATAATACAGGATGATAATTTAATTATTACAAAGTTTAATATGTTTACTTAAGAGCTATTGCTAAATAGTTTTAATATGTAAAAAACATAATAATCTTGATATAACTCTCTCTCCTTCTCTCTCTCTCTCTCTCTCTCTCTCTCTCTCTCTCACTCATTCTTTTTTCTTTCTTTCCTTCTTTTCATCCTTTCATTTTGTTCGATTAAAAGAGATTCCACGCGCCCCCTCCCTCTCTCTATTTTTCCTCTACCCTCTTTCTTTCTTTCTTTCTTTCTTTCTCGTTATATTTTCCTATGTAGTATGTCCTTTTTCTTTCCTTTCTTTCATTATAATAAAAACGAAATGGTCCATTATTTAGCTGAGGTGACAACACTTATAAGAAATAAAAATTCGTCGGATAAGCAACACCAGCTTATCAAAATGTACATTTTTGCATTTCATCCTGGACGATTTTTTTTAACCAGAGAGTATTGCATGTTAATAACGGTCGTACTTTTAAGGAATACGATTATTAATATATCGATATTTATTGCTGCTCAGCAACGCGACAAGTTTCAACAAAAAATAATCTATATTTCTTTATAAATATTTATTTGAGTCAATTAGGTTCGAATATTTTCATAATATATATTTTTTATTTTTATGATATATTTTTTTTCTATTTAGTCAATAATTTTGCCTGAAGCTAAGGATTTCCATAAAATATTTCATTTTATAGAGGTTCGAGGTGTAATGGTTATATTCGTAGGAAATAAAGTTAGCGACGCGAGTTCAATTTCTGGACCAATTGCATTTCACACATCACCAATGATATTGGGAAAAGAATTAGAAATCCAACTACTCTCAGTCCACCTATTAGTAAATAGTACGGCAGACTGGACTCTTTAATGTTGGTTAGGCAACCAGTATAGGAACGAAAAACCCTAAATTCAAACTCTGCTTAAAAAATTCACATTGTGTCACATCCTACTTGTGCAGATGGATGGGTATATATATATATATATATATATATATATATATTATATATATATATATATGAGTTATTGTTCTTATTTCCAATGGTTTAAAAAGACCAAACAAACAACGTTCACAAGAATATAACACACACACATACACACATATATATATAGACGCTCTGTTTCGACGTATCACGTCCTTTCAGTGTGACTTGACATGTGCAGGCTTCCTCCATCCAGGATGGAAACCGGATAGATTTATAATCAGTCAGGCTTCTTTACCGCTCGGCTATCATCGGCTGGAGTAAGAAAAAAAGAAAGAAAGAAAGACATTATATTGTTTGAGCTTTCATTGTAAAATAAAAGAAAGAAAGAAAGAAAGAAAAAAGAAAGAAAGAAAAAGAAAGAAATTATATTGTTTGGGATTTTATAGTACAAGAAAGAAAGAAAGAAAGAAAGAAAAATTAAAAATATTGCACACCAAACATACAATAGAGAGTGTGTGAAAGAAAGAAGAAAGAAAAAGAAAGAAAAGAAGGAGAAAGAAATTTTACTGTTTGAGATTTTATTGTAAAAGAAAGAAAGAAAGAAAATAAACAGTATGCGAAGGAATAAAAAGGAAAAAGAGAATAAAAAGAATAAAAGGAAGAAATAATTTAAAGAAAGAAAGAAAGAAAGACTGTACAGAAAGAAAAAACAAAAGAGAATGAAATTATAAAAACAGAATGAAATCTTCAAACAGACAAAGTATATTATGGTAGCGAAAAACAAAACAAAAAAAATGTGAAAAATAAAACCTAAATTGAATGAATAAAAATAACTTGCGTGAAAATAAAAAAAATAAAAATAATACAACGAAAAAAAACCCCACAAAAATATCAATTAGGAAATCAACGTGAAAGAAGGAAATAAAAAAAAGAGACATTTTCTTTAATTCCGTTCGGATTTCTAAAGAGAAAAACCAACTTGAGAAATAGTAAGTAGTCTGGGGATTTCGAATGTTAGCAACGGACAAACCATGAAAACGAGATGGAATTCGAAGTGACGTCACTTCCTCCAGGTGTACTACGTAACCAACTTCCCTTTTCACTTCATTTCCCGTGTGTAAAACGATAAAAAAAATGCTTTCTAAGTGGCTAAATAGTTTTTGCTCCCAGCCGTAGCTAAACGCGCGTCTCTCTTTTCGATTCAAGTCAGGCCAAGTCGAGGCCGGCTGCACGTCTTCAGGGTTCACAACGAGGCTCTATACAGAGAGCGGCTAGGCAGAGTAATCAATCGTCTAATGTCTTTATCCCCGCGAATTGTGACCTGCATTTGGGAAAAGGGAAAAAATGAGGGGAACGGGGGAAGAAAGGGTGCACACGTCTACGCCGCACCTACTCATCCACCACTTTCGCTAAGTCCAGTTCCCACTATCTAATTTCATTTTCGTCGGCGTTAAACACTTTGTAGTTTAAGATAAGTTATTGCTAGAAAGGTCTTTCCTGTGATAGTAGCGCCTCTTTTCAGGAATTAGCTTTAATGTAATATTTCGTAACTTTTATCACATTCTCTGAGGACTGAGGGCGGAAAATAGGAAAATGATTCTTAATAGTCTCCGTTATCAGCCATCACGAACACATCAATATATATGCACCATGAATTACATATTCTCTTTTAATAGTCCATATAATGTTATGTATTACTAAAACGTCTGATTATATATATATATATATATATATATATATATATATATATATGGGTAAGATAATATAAAAAATACACAGATGTTGTTCAAATATTGCAATATTTAGATCTGTTAAAAATCTTCTTCAGAGCATATTATGTTGATAAGAAGACCATTTATGAAAATTGTGACCGTTTTCTGGTGGTATATATATATATATATATATATATATATATATATATATATGTTTGTGTGTGTGTGTGTGTGTGTGTGTGTGTAATGAGATGAAAGCTCAGACATCATAAAATGTTTAAGGGTATATATAAATATAAATATATATATATATATATATATATATATATATATATAATATATATATATAAACATTTAAAAATGGACTCTCTCGTCGATTTTCGACGCATGAGTGTTCATACAATGAACAACCAACACAGTGATTTGTTTATAGTGGTGAAGGCTTGTGTAGGACCATTCCGCACTTTTTTGTACAGTCGATAGGAAAGAATTGGTGCATCGAGGAATGCCACGAACCCAATAAACGTCTGACCTCAGGAATTTTGAATTCAGAGTTATCCCTCTCCTAGACTGGTTACCTACCAAAGGTCAAAGAGCCCAGTCTGCCCTACTATTTAATCCTTAGCTGGAGGGAGAATATATGGATTCACACCATTCCCAAGGGTATTAATGCTATGTGAAATGCCAGCAGCTTCGTTTAGGAATTGAAATCGAATAGACGAGTCCATTTTCCACGACTCTAACCACTAGCCCCCGTGCCTCCATCTATATATAGTTCAATTCCTAGATGAAGCTGTTGGCATTCCACATAGCGCTAATACGCTATTTCCCTTGGGAAAGGTATGACTCCATATATTCTCCCCCCCCCCAGCTATGTGTTAAATAGTAGGGCAGACTGGGCCCTTCAGCCTTGGGTAGGTAACCAGTCTAGGAGAGGGATAACTCTGAATTCAAAATTCCTGAGGTCGGTCGTTGATTAGGTTCGTGGCATTCCTTGATGCACCAATTCTTTCCTATCAACTGTGCCAAAAAGTGTGGATGGTCCAACACAAGCCTTCACCACTATAAACAAAACACTGTGTGGATGTTCATTGTATGAACACTCATACGTCGAAATCGACGGGAGAGTCCATCATATATATATATATATATATATATATATATATATATATATACCCTTAAACATTTCATGGTGTCTGAGCTTTCATCTCATTACACACACACACACACACACACACACACACATATATATATATAATATATATATATTATATATATATTATATATGTATGTATGTATGTTTTGTTTAACATAACGGACAATTCTTTTCTGAGGAGTTTTTGTTTCAATCGTTTCTAATTGTCTAGTCACATGTTTAATATCCGCTTATCCATATTTTCACAGGTTTCTCTTTCTCTTTCTTTCTTTCTTTCTTTCTTTCTTTCTTTCTTTCTCCTTTCTTTCTTTCTTTGTAGATTATTTCCTTTCCGCCGCTGACACCATGTTAACGTTACCTTAACTTAGATATAAATTCTCTATTCATAATATTGAGCAC
This sequence comes from Doryteuthis pealeii, assembly GCA_023376005.1. Taxonomy (NCBI): domain Eukaryota; kingdom Metazoa; phylum Mollusca; class Cephalopoda; order Myopsida; family Loliginidae; genus Doryteuthis; species Doryteuthis pealeii. The sequence continues at coordinate 99,356,663 of CM042157.1, read as the reverse complement.
TGTTTACTCATAAACATAGGACACATATCTATATCACACACACACACACACACATATATATATATATATATATATATATATATAAAATTTTATTTCAAAACTCAACCGGTGTGGGGAAAAAACGATGATTCAGTTTTTCAAAATAAAATAAAATTTCAAACTGACATTTGGGGGAAAATATTTTAAAAAGGAAAGACCAGCACTTTTGAAAATAATCATCAGTACCGTATGCTGTGGCCAAAAGAAAAGAAAACACCGGAGAGGTTTTCTAAGCTATATATGTAAAAGGTGCTCAATACCTTAAGTAGATCATGATTATAAGGACCTACATGAGTCAAACACTATTTACCTAGGTTTCACTCGAATAGATCTTCCGGGTAATTCTAACTGAAGGAGGTTGTCACAAACATTTTTTATTACTGTATTGGGTATCAGATTGAGTTCTTTCTTTCTATCTTTCTTTCTTTTCTAACTTCTTTCAAATGTTCTCTCTTTCTTTTTTTCTTTCTTTCTTTCTTTCTTTTTTTTTGTTTCTTTGATTTCTTTCATTTTCAATTTATTTAGTTGTCAGTAGATTTATTTATTTATTTATCATTTTCCACTTCTTTCTTTCTTTCTTTCTTTCTTTACTTCTTTCTTTCTTTCTTTCTTTCTTTCTTTCTTTCTTCTTTTCTTTCTTTCTTCTTTCTTTCTTTCTTTTCTTCTTCTTTCCTTTTCTTCTTTTCTTTCTTTGTTTTCTTTCCTTACTTCTTTCTTTCTTTCTTTCCTTACTTCTTTCTTTCTTTTTTCTTTCCTTACTTATTTCTTTCTTTTTTTCTTTCCTTCTTTCTTTCTTTCCTTCTTTCTTTTTTCTTTCTTTCTTTCCTTCTTTCTTTCTTTCTTTCTTTCTTTCATGCCTTTTATAAGTAAACTTTTCTTACTTGTTCAGTTAGGTGATATTCTCAGTTCGTTGCTATCGTATTGTTCTAACATTTTCGCTCCCTATTTCTATAATAAATAATTTTTGCCGCCTTTAAAACATGTCGGAATTGATACCGTAGCTAAGCAGGCGTTAATCTGACACAAAACAACAGCTGCTTATCGACTAATTTGATTATTTCTGCTAAAATCTAACAAAACTTACCCCCCCCCGAGTCAGGCAAATTCCAGATACGCCCTTATTCGACGCTATAAAAAAAAGATGGCAAAGTAAAACCTATGCTGATTAGCGATAAAATATACGCAGTTTATAAAAATAGAAAGAATTTAAAAAGTCACAAAATGAAAAAATCAAAAATCAATAAATGAATAGATAAATAAATAAAATACTAAATTTAAAAAAGTCGCGGTGGTTGTACGTAGGCAAAATAGGATTCCGTTTCAAACTGGCTGCATTGCGTTCTATAACATCTCTTAATGTATAGCACGTATCTACCCAACTTGTTCGCCATTAGTGCTATATAAGTATAAATATTAGTGCTACAATTAGTGCTATTTCAGTATATATATTAGTGCAGCAATTAGTGCTATATAAGTATATATATTAGTGCTACAATTAGTGCTATATATGTATAAATATTAGTGCTACAATTAGTGCTATTTCAGTATATATATTAGTGCAGCAATTAGTGCTATATAAGTATAAATATTAGTGCTACAATTAGTGCTATTTCAGTATATATATTAGTGCAGCAATTAGTGCTATATAAGTATATATATTAGTGCTACAATTAGTGCTATATAAGTATGTATATTAGAGCTACAATTAGTGGTATATATATATATATATATATATATATATATATATAGAGAGAGAGAGAGAGAGATAGATAGATAGATAGATAGATATATTGGTAATTTTTCCGAGATGAAATAAGGGAAATAAAGTGCCCCATTACAAATGTAAGAGCCTTATTTATTAAATATAACTGTTTATACAAAGGTTTTAGTGAGCATCTACCTAAGATTTCAGGCTTTGCCCTCGTCAGGATACCATTTAATCCCTCTGATATGTCTGCAAGTTCACATTTTACTGTTATGCATTTGCAAACAACTATATATATATATATATATATATGGTATTTGTGGAAAAAGTGACTTACCGGTGAAAATGGTCACAGTGGTTAGTTGATTAAAAGTTTCACAATGATAAGGCAGCGATATAACAAATATAAAGTGCTCAATACGTGAGTAGAGCAAATTTATTATCATAAAGGTACACGGTAATAACCTACTCGAGTTTCCCCATAAGGATCTCCAGGGTTAAATCCATTGGATTAATCAAGATATTGATTAATTGCTGTCCATTTTACGTGTGTGTTTTTTTTCCCTATAAACGGTTGATTATAGGTCCGCGGTCGAAGAACGCTGGTTTAAAATTCAAAAATTCAAAAAGAGCGGAAGTTGCATTTTTTTCAAAGGATCGAAATATAAACATTGCTAGAAATCCGATTTGTGCTATTGTTTTAATGGTTTATGACAATGATGATGATTGTGTATATTATTATAGTCTGTAGTGATTAAACGTGGTTTTATTAATGTATGTCGAAAGTTAGTTATTTTGATTAAAGCCAATAGAATATGTATATATGTATACACACATTGGGGTGTATTTTTACCATTTCAATGGTCTTATTATTTAAAAAAAAACACCTATAATATATAAGAAACTATCCCTGTGGAGTCAGTGGGTGTGATAAGGTAGGACAGTGTCGGTTTGAATAAGACAAATCGAAATGAAGACCCGACGCATCAACAAGACCATTGGATTGCAAAAATGAATTTGATGCGGTAAAGTCTTTAGAGTCCAAATTTAAATCTTTATAATAAAGGACAATAAATTTTGTATCTTTTTAAAGGACTTTACAAAATAATCATTCATTTCTGTTGGATAACTTTCTTATGTATTTATTATCAATATCTAATGAAACTGAAAATGTTATGAAATAAAGGAATATTTTATTATTGCTGTACGTGCTCTTAAGCCGAGTTTAACAGGTTTGAATTCAGAGTTTTCCTTCTTCTAGACTGGTTAAAGAGCCCAGCTTGCCCTACTATTTACCCATAGCTGAATGGAGAATATTTGGATTCATACCTTTTCCAAGGGTATTAGTACTATAAGAAATGCAAACAGCCCCGTCCAGGATTTGAACTCATCTCACCGGGTCTATTTCCTACGATGGTAACCATTACACCATGTGCCTCCAAGTCACATTACATCCCTAAACTGTGTGCTTTTCATATTATCCTAGCCTTTTGACTTTTTGATATATAAGGTGTGTGCTAGACGCCTGCGTTACTTATAGACTCGGCAAAACCATGTGATCTCTCTTGGCCAATCGCTGACAGTACTCTGCTGCTGATACAATACTTAAACCAACAGTACTGGCCATAACTACTTTGAACCTTCGTGGACGACGGACATAGGATTAAATCACTGGACCTTTAACACTACGCTGGATAGGACTTATTCGCTTACCAAAGGATTCCATAACTCAGGACTTACTTACTTTAAGCCCTTTTCAACTGGCCAAGGATGGCATTTAAAAACTTTACATATACCGTCGTATTCATTTACTTACTTTTAATTTATATTATATATATTATATACATATATAATATATATATATATATTATATATATATATATATATATATATATATATATATATATAATCAGAAATGAAGTATGCAACATTTGACATTTCTAATTTTAATTCTTTAGAAAGGCAACAACTTTATCTAGGATTTGGGATTTAAAGTAACACCAATTATTGAATGGAATATCTTGCAAAAACCAAATATGTGCAGATCTCTAAATGATCCATGCTACGAATAGAATAAACCACACCTGTTAATTCGAAAAATATTATTTAACATTTCAACCGTTGGTATCGGAAAAAAGTTTATCTGAGTGTGACGAAGAAATTACATCAACTTAGTTAAACATAGGGTAGGGTCGATTAAATCATTAGGATTGAAACCTTACCTCTTTTCCTCTGCTACTCTTACTCATATTATCATTATTATTGCTCTATGTTCTTGATATATTGAATACTTTTGAATAATTTACTAGTGCCACTGCAACAGAGTGGTTCAAGTGGCAATTGGAAACTGTATATATATATATATATATATAATATATATTGTTGAACTGTACAGACGAGATTTTGGTTGATGCTTTCTAATTTTCGGGCCATCTTTCGTATCGAAACCTTTGGTGGACTGTTCCACCTGTTCCACCCTGACACCAAAAAGATGGCGCGAAAATTAGAAAGGATCAACCGAAAACTCGTCCGACAAGAATTGTCTGTACAGTTCAACAAAACTTGTATAAAAAAATGCTGCCAAAATACACTTATTTTAATATATATATATATATATATATATATATATATATATTGACGTAATGAATATGCAAATACCTAGGTACCCCCTCACTATAATTTGATTGGATAGTGTCCTCTATAAATATTCGGCACTGTGGTGGTACGAGCGCCTACTAGCCTACTAGCAAGACTGCCACGATGACTACTCGGAATACGTACTGCGATTACTGCGACTCGACGCACCAGCTACCACTGCGATAATATACCTTACTACAACTTCATAATATATCCCTTTACCCGGATATATATATATATATTATATATATATATATATATATATATATATATATATTATATATATGAACAAAAAGTAATAAGACAAACAGGAATATTTCTTATATGATATTCATTCTCAACTAGTTTCAACCTTAGGTCATCGTCAGGAGAACATTTCTTATATAGAAAAACTATAAAAATTGAAGTATTTTTGAGGGTTTGACATGCTATTAAAATCCAGGTAGAAGAGTGTGTTAGTAGTAGCAAGTCCATCTGTTCCGTGAAAAACCTCTTTGAGGTGGGTTATATTTTGAATGCTCTCATATATGTGAGGGAGGGTTCTTGGGAGTTGTGTATATGAACATATATGTATACATATAAATGTATGTGTGTGCATACATATATGTGTGTGAATGTGAGTGTGTGTATGTATCTCGGTACTGTGCGCGTGACTTTTAAATTTGTAATTAGGTCAAAAGTGGCTTGTTTGATGTGTGGCGGTCAGTGTTTGTTTATTTAGGTGCCATCGGCCCCCTTCATAGTTGTTGACTCGACTTTTATTGCCATTATAAAAATGATGAGTCTATTTTTTGATCAAACCAAACGGATGAAAACTTCTTATCTTTTTTATCCATCTATACTCGTGGTTTTCGATGACAGATTTAGTGTCAGTATCTCTTTGGATTCTTTCAATAAGGGTAAATTTGGCGTCTCTGTCAAAGTCATGGTCATCTAGTCGGAAGTGTTGCTCGACTGGGATGAGATTGCTATGATCTGTATTTTTTATGCGGTATCTGTAATTATTAAGCCTAAAATAAAATGCCCACTCAGACTTCCCAACGTATTGCTTCTTGCATTTGATGCAATCGAGTAGGTAAATTACATTTTTGCTTTTGCAGTTTGAATCGTGGTAGATTTTGAAGGTTTGTTTTGTTGTTGAGCTTGTAAATGTGTCTGTTGTTTTTATCTGTTTCCAGCATAGGTTGTTTATTGTACTACATTGTACTACTACTAATTTGGTGGAGTTAATTTGTGGGTCTCATGTTGACTACTCCGTTGTTTAGTATGTTGTTACTTTCTATCATTTCTCTGAGGTTATGAGTTCGCCGGAAGGTAACTATACCGGGTTCTTGGAAAATATCTCTTAGTTCAGGGTTTATATATATATATATATATATATATATATATATATATATATATATTCCTCTTCATTTTTCCTTATGATGAAACGTATTTACATTTTCTGCTTACTAACGTCAATCAATCTACACTAGGTGGGGAAAATTTCTTCATAATAACTATAGCCATTTTTTGTGTTGGGTTTTTCATTTACGTATTCGCATGCATAAGCTTTTGTGTTTGTTCATCGATGAGTTTGTTGTTTGTTTGTTTATTGATTTCAACGGCATATCAACCCGTCTGGGGTTATGTCATGCCTAACGGTTAGGAAGTTATACATATCGTGTATTTATATTTATAATTTTTAGTAATTGGTTTTAAAAATGTATTAGCATTATTGGGGATTATGTTGTATGGTATTGATTTGTTTCATGTCTATATTCTATGGTATAATTTTATTTCCCTCAAAAAAGAGAGAATATCCTCCGTGTTGACATTTTCAAACAAATCTTTCATATTGTTTGCTTTAAAATAACGGTTTCTGATGTGAGCAAAAAACCTGCATTCCATGAATAAGTGTTTAACAGTCAAAGGTGTTTGACATGTTCCACATTGTGGTTGTTGTTCTTGTTTGAATATATTGGAGTCCGTTAGTCTTGTGTGACCAATGCGTAATCGGGACACAATGACTTGTTCCTTTCTAGACTTGCTTAAAGTTGGTCTCCAGCCTCCCAATGTGGGTTTGATTAGGAAGAGTTTATTGTGAATGTTATTATTTCAGTGTTGTTGCCATTTTGTATGAAGGAATCTATTAATTTTAGGTTTTAAATCAATTTATGGTATCTTAAAATTGTCGGGGATCAAATCTAGAGCTGATTTAGTTGCGGAGTCAGTGTGTGTATGCTGTTACTCGTGAAGATATATATAGGTGCGTCTATACATATATAGGCATGTATCAGCCTATATATATATATATATATATATATAGAGAGAGAGAGAGAGAGAGAGACAGAGACGGAGAGAGACAGAGAGAAACAGACAGACAGACAGAGAGAGACAGAGACAGAGAGAGGGAGAGAGAAAGAGAGAGAGAGAGAGAGAGAGAGAGAGAGAGAGAGAGAGAGAAAGATGAGTAAATTTTTATTATGTGTGGGGAGGCTTTATTTACGCATCAGTGTATATGACCTTTTGTGTCTGTTTATTGGCGATTTTGTGTATGTGTTGTTTCATGTATATATATATATATATATATATATATATATATATATATAAAGAGTAAAGTCAACGGGGCCGTCTAAAGTCGGTATCAGCTAGACAGCGAGGGAAACTATCCCCCTTTTCACTAGCGCTAGACCAAGGAGATTATTTTAGCATCTGAAGTGGAGCACCACACCTACCTTCAGCTCCTCACTTTACCGCACAGATCCCTGTGCTACTCATACGCTGAGTTGGCGAGGACCGGTATCGAACTAGGAACCTTGCGGGTTCTAGCAGAACGCTCTACCGACTGAGCGAACCCGGCCCCTTTATAAATATATATATATATGCGTGTGTGTGTGTGTGTCTGTGTGTGTGTGTCTGTGTGTGTGAGTATGTGTGTGTGTGTGTCTGTTGAATACTGTGTGTGCGCTGTGTGGGGATATATATATATATATATATGGTTTGCGTGTCTGTGTGTATAAGTTTGTGTATCTGTTTATTGGTACATTTATGTTGTTACATGAGTATATATATATATATAATATATATATTATATATATAGCAACGCAACACAAACATTTTTTCACTACGTAATATATATATATATATATATATTATATATATATATATATGGTGTGTATTTATTCATATATATATATATGCCGAGAAAATATATATATATATATATATATATATATATATATATAATATATATATTTATTTATTTATTATATATATATATGCCGAGAAAATGTATATATATATATATATATATATATATATATATATATATATATATATATACACCCAGAGGCAAGTAAAATTTGGAGAATATTAGTTGTCGAAATATCAAAGCATTACATTTCCCATGGGAAATATTTCACATCTTAGCAATTGGTGATTGCCAAAATTTGGCACCGAACAATGGTCGGCAGATACTTTATTATTTACCAACTGAAAATTTCTTTTGTTCTTTGGAAGTTTAGGTGCAAAAGTTCGGAAGATTTGACCATTTCTTAATATCCATATATGGTCAACTAAATTCTCTTCACACTGTGTAAATATATCGATTTAAAACACAGAAAAAAGACTCATATCTATGTTAGGGTAGCGTGGACATGGAGTCAACGTCGCTTGGTTACTGACAGTTTCTCGTCTATTTGATTATTCAAACAAAGTGCTTGGTTTAAACAATCGCAAGTTTTATTTTTTATTTTTTTATTACTCTTATTAATATTTGAATTAGTCTCGTAATAAATCTATTCATTTCAATGTTTATTTTGTAAGAAAGGTTCTGGTTCATTTAGTCCTAAAGTCGAGGTTCGATTTACAGCGTAAACATTATCATAAACTGAACCTTCATTTTATGTCCTTCTTTCTGCACTAAACGGCTTTTTTTTCTTTCTTTTTTTTTCTAGTGCCGACTTTGATCTGTAATTATAAACTGGACCCTCATTTTATGTCCATCTTCCAAGAAAGAGATTTTTTTATCGTTAACTTCAACCAATCATAATCTTTTATCCGTAATTTATCCGTACGGAAGGTCAAAAAGGAAACATGATTATTGAACTTGTATTTTTTATTTCTCTCTGAAAAAGATCTAAGAAGTAATATATATTTACTCATACTTTAAACATATTTTTTTTAGTGGGGAGACAATTTTTTTTTTAACCAGAGACAATGCTCATTTTAACATTTTTGTTATACTGTTTTTTTTCTTCTCTTGCCATCGTTCCAGACAACGAAGGTTTTGGTTCAGGCTTGTCCACCAATTTTCTCCGTTTGCCCGAGACTACAACGTTCACTGCTGATGTTAAAATATAAGAGACTGGCCGTCTTGTTGACAGTCGTCAGAGCACCGGTTGTCATCAGACAGGCTTCAATATTTTCAGTCTCTCTTGCTTCATCGGAATGAAATGTGCGGTTACCTGTCATGTTGAACCACTCACTACGTCACAGCAACTATCCGCTCCAACGATACACGTTAATGCTTTTCGAACTGACAGATGGGCGATATTAACATGGCGCACGGGAGTCTATTTCGCGCATGCGCGGATATAGAGAAGGGTTAATGTTGGTTGTCATGGAATTCGATTCATGGAAGTAGAAATTATTTTTTGTTTTTTGTTTATTATTGTTTTGTTTTTTGTTGTTTTTTGTTAAAATAATTTCTAATTGGATGTGTTTGTTATTTTCTTTATCAATATTTTAATAACACTGGGTTGATTTAGGAAATCTCGTGAGAATGGTGGATTTTACAAGCTCTAAATAATACTTTTCGGTATTCTCTCCTTATCAGCTGGGCCGAAAGAATATACCCACTGCACCGACTGCAGTTTGGATTGGTAGTACCTATTAAGGTCACGTCTATGGGTTAAATAGAAAATATTTATTTATAAAAAAGTTGAGTTTTAAAAGTTTTTTACCAAACGAATTTTTCAAAACTTTGCCGGCATTAAGTGACCCATCGAGGTTGATATGCCGTAAAAACAAAACAAAACAAAAACAAACTCTGAATCAAACTCTTTGGTATTTTCTCCTTGTCAGCTGGTCTGAAAAATACACCGACTGCACCTCTGCAGAGGAGTAAAAACCTGTTGACCCTTTCTTGTGACCCATGATGCTTACGAACGGAATCTTGGTGGCTGAGCCGTCCATGACATGCAACACATCACTTTGGTCCTTACATGGGCTAGACAAGCGACCGAAAAGGTTGGGGGTTACCATAAGGGAAATAGGGTTGGAACAATCATATAGGTGCTTGGGCTTGACGTGACCAGCTGATTGATTAGATGGGGCCTCTCTGATCTCCCCCATGTGTGGCCCAAGCAAGATTAAGGTAGAGTTTTTGTGATGAAATTGAAAGGCGGATTCCCAGCCCCCACAAACAAAGCGCGTCAAGATATGTTTGGCCTGTGCGAGGGGGAAGAGTATGGCGAGCGGCTACGGATATTCGAACTCGCTACCTCCTCGTAGCTAAAATGCTGTTGGAAAAAACCCGGATGAGGTATATCGGAATTTGCATAAGCGCAGCCGAACGAGCAGAAATAAGACGGACTGTCGCTGACATAGGGAGTGAGGAAGAAAGCAAGTGTTTGGACGGCAAGTGAAATCTGACGACTGCTATTTGAGGTGTCAGGAAGTGAGAGTAACGTGTTCAGTTGGTAGAGACTGTGCTGACGGCGAAAGGAATTACATTTCATTTGCTAGAGAGACTTGCAAAAGATTAATATTATCTTAAATTTTTAGACCACCCAAAAGTTTTATATGCCATTGACTGCTCATTCACTAGGATTCTGTCCTTAAGTATCACGAGTCACCACCTACGGTCAACAGGTGGACCCGTTGGATGAGGGGATTTTATCCCCCTGCAGAGGTGCAGTCGGCGTATTCTACCAGATCATGACATTAACAAAGAGACTTATTACGGCATTAAATAACCCAACAAGGTTTGGTATAATGTAAAACCAACCAACTAACCAACCAACCAGCTTCACACTTAAACTATTTATCTATGTCTTTGTGAAGACTGTTGAATTATTCCGATCGAGGGTGGCAGACGTGTTTATTGGCATGGTATGGACGAATCCATCTTCTTCGATTCTAAAAGTGACTTCATCGTGCAAACTGAAACATATGAGCATATTAATAATGCATTGCAAAAATTGACGATGTGTCAGAGACAAAGAAAGTAAGCGAGAGAGAGAGAGAGAGAGAGAGAGAGAGAGAGAGAGAGAGAGAGAGAGAGGAGGAGAGGGATGGGTGAGAGAAAGAGAGAGAAGAAGATAGAGAGAGGAGAATAGAAGAATATATTAGGCGAGTAATAATGGTTAAAAAATGAAGAGAGAATTATGAAAGTGTTGAACAAGAGAGATTTTTAGCAAAGAAAATAATAAGATTACAAAGACAAAATACAAGAAGAAGAAGAAGAGAAGAAGAAGAAGAACAACAACAACAACAACAACAACAACAAAGAAGCGGGAAAAAGAAAGAAAGAACGAATGTATAGATGAAAGAAAGAAAGAAGGAAAGAATGAATGGATGAAAGAAAGAAAGAAAAAAAGAAAGAAAGAAAGAAAGAATGGATGAATGGATGAAAGAAAGAAAGAAAAAAAGAAAGAAAGAAAGAAAGAATGGATGAATGGATGAAAGAAAGAAAGAAAGAAAGAAAGAAAGAAAGAAAGAATATAAGAAATAAGAAAGAAAGAACGAATGGATGAAAGAAAGAAAGAAAGAAAGAAAGAATGGATGAAAAAAAGAGAAAAAGAAAGAATGAATGGATGAAGGAAAGAAAGTATAATAATTTTGATGCTACTTTCTTGTATTGTTTTTAACAATCGGTAGAGTTGTAGGTATTGACCGAAACTCTTTCGTTACGGGTAGGATGTGACACAACATGGATGAAGATCAAACTAATAATACTGTTGTGTTGTGAATTCGATCCTCGCCTTATAGTTTTGGAAGTTTGCCAGACTCAGCTAGCCTGTCGGTTGGGGCTTTAGAATACACCGACTGCACCTCTGCAGAGGATAAGACCTCCCTAATAAAGGTACCTGTTTGGGAGTGGTAGTGACCATAACTTGCAACACTCCACTTTGGTCCTTACTTGGGCTAGAGAGGCGGTCGGAGTGGCCCCCTCTGATCAATCGGCTGGTCACATCAAGCCCTATCACATATAGGTCCCAAGCCTATTGCCCTTATGGCAAACACCAACCCTTTCGATTATATGTGTGCTAGAAGGCGGTGGCTGAGGATTTTGGTAAGAGTGGAGCAATGATGATAACGGGGCGCTCCACATTCTTCAAGCCCCCCCCCCCAAACTGGAACCTGACCATCAGAGTTTAACGTCATTCCCATGAAATGAACAACCTCAGCCACTGCCTTCTAGCAGCAATATAATGAAAATAGTTGAGGCTTGCCATAAGAGCAATAGGGTTGGGGCAATCATATAGGTGCTAGTCCTTGATGTAACCAGCCGATTTATCGGAGGGGGCCTTTGCAACCGACCGTCTAGCCCAAGTAAGGACCAAAGTGGAGTTTTGCAGGTCATGGACTGCTCAGCCACCTGGGTTATATCCTTAAGCATCACGGGTCGGCACCACGGCAAAGATGTGGCCCCATTGGGGGAGTCTAACCCCTCTGCAGAGATGCAGTCGGTGTATTCTAACGTCCCAGGCGACAGGGCGGAAATAAATATGGGGTATCCAATGGGAATCAAACTCACCAACAATGGTTTGATGATTCAACTTGATATTAAGTAAAATCCAACCAACCAACCAACCAACCAAGCAGATGTGGATAAGTTTAGAAAGAAAACCAAGTGAATTGGAGTTAACGATGTTGGGAAAATAAAAACTGGAGAAATAAAACGAAATGAATATAAAGAAAAGAAAAAGAAACAAAAGAGACGATTATTCTGAGAGTGACAGGAAAAATATTTTTTAAACATTTATGCCATAGTTCGCATTGATTGATGCCAGGGAGATTAAGGACTCTAAAAATGGACAAGACTTCTTGCTTTTTTCTCTCCAAAAACGTTTAAGCGGAAGTAAAGGTGCCAAGGAGGGACGCGCAAATCGGAAGAGTGTGATTTGCGCTTTCATTTTTGAAGAGCGTTTTCAGCAGGAAGCCTGAATCTGCCCAGTTAGATTGTCAGCCGAAGAATTGCCATAAAAGTTTGGCGTCATTGCACATATTCAGAAAAGAAAAAATGAATAAATAGAAAAAAGACGTAAACAATACATATCTTTATATATATATATATATATATTATATATATATATATATATATATATATATATATATATATATATATATAGGGGGGTGCGTATTATAAAGTATGGGTGTGTCTGTACATGTGTCTGTGTGCGTACACATACACACGCATATATATATATGTGGATTTAAAAAGATATATAAAAAAGGTAAACTATAAATTTAATATATATATATATATATATATATATATATACATATAATACTATACATACATGATACATATACATACATACATATAAAGATAAATATATGTGTATATATATATAAACATATATATATATATATATATATATGTCTGTGTGTGTGTCAGTCTGGTTCTCTGTGTGTCTCTGTGCGTGCATACACACACGCACACACACACGCACGCACATATATAAATCTAAAAAGATAAATAAAGAGGTAAACAACCCTATTTCTAATATATATATATATTATATATATACATATATGTGTGTGTGTGTGTGTGTATAAATGCATATATATATAGAGAGAGGGGGAGAGAGATGAGTAGGCTGGAATAGATAGGAAGAGTGTTAAAGAAAATTACGAAAGTATACAGAAAGATAGATAGATAGATAGATAGAGATAGAGAGAGAGAGAGAGAGAGAGAGAGAGAGAGAGAGAGAGAGAGAGAGAGAGAGAGAGTGAGTGAGTGAGTGAGTGAGAGAGGGATGGAAGTAGAGAAAAGGAGAAAGAGAGAGAGAGAACGATACAGATAAACGTTTTCGAAGTTCACAAAGAGCGATAAAGAAAAATATGAAAGTATAACAGATAGATAGATAGATATGAATTCACTGATATAATTATATTATATATATATATATATATATATATATATATATTATATATATTATATATGTGTTGTGTGTGTGTGTGTGTGTGTGTGTGTGTATAAGAGCTAAAGAGAAATTTAAACATGGCTAGGTAGATAGATTAATGGATAGAATGAGAGATGGATAGAATGATGGATAAAACAAAGTGATAAAGAGAAATATAATAGTAGACAGACAGAAACATAGATAGATAGATAGATAGATAGATAGATAGATAGATAGATAGGATCAGACAAAGAGCTATAGAGAAGTTTAAACATATACATAGATATACAGATAGATAGATAAAAACAAAGACCTATACAGAGTAATATGAAATATACAGATAGATAGATAGATAGATAGATTGATAAGGACAGACAAAGCGCTACAGAAAAATTTAAACATAGATAGATAGATAGATAGATAGATAGATAGATAGGAACAGAAAAAGACCTATAGAAAATAGCTAGGTAAATTGATAGATAGATAGATAGATAGATAGATAGATAGATAAAAACAAAGTGCTATACAGAGAAATATGAAAATATACGGATAGATAGATAGATAGATAGATATAGAGAGAGATAGAGAGATAGATATGAATGCACTGAGATAGATAGATAGATTGATAAGAACAAAGAGCTACAGAGAAATTTAAACATAGATAGACAGACAGACAGATAGATAGATAGATAAAAACAAAGAGTTACACAGAAAAAGAGATACAAAGAAATTTAAACCTAGATAGATAGATAGATAGATAGATAGATAGATAGATAGATAGATGTTTTTCAAAGTGCTTCAAATTAGTTTATGTCGTACATTTAAATAGCCCAAGTAAATTCTTGTGTCGGTTCCGACTGAAAAAGTAATAATACTTAATTTGACAGTTCTGGAAAAATTGTCAGTTATTTCGATTCTGAATAGAAAAACTGAATCTTGACACATTGATCTGAAGACAAGGAAAAATGCTTCTATTTACAATCTTAAACTTCTTTTTTCTTTTTTTGAAGCTGCGCAAGACAAATTAGCGGTAGTACCTCCCGTAGTGTGATTAGTCGAACTCATTTCGTCTCGTAAATCAAATCTCTCCCTAAAGTTTTCTTGCCCTTCCCCCAGCACTTCAATACTAAAGCCATATATATATATATAATATTATTTATATATATATATATATATATATATATATAAACAGTAGATAACTCTAATGAATAATAAATAACCTAATAGCTCATAGCATAGGGATGGGCGCTGTCATAAAGGTACACACACACGTAGACACACACACATGTATATATATATATATATATATATATATATATATATATATATATATAACAATTTCCCTCTACTCATTCTTTCTCAGTTTCGGTCTTTGTCTGGCTGTCTCTCTTTCTCTCTCTCACTCTCTCTCTCTCCTGATCTCTTTCTCTCTCTCCCATATATCACTCTCTCCCTCATCTCTCTCTCCTCTCTCTCTATATATATATATATATATATATATATATATATATATATATATATATATAAATTTTCATATACTTGTCCTACTTATGTCTCTGTCTGTCTCTCTTCCTCTGTCTCTGTCTCTGTCTCTGTCTGTTTGTCTGTCTGTCTGTGTGTCTCTGTCTCTGTCTCTCTGTCTTTGTCTCTCTGTCTTTGTCTCTCTGTCTCTCTTTCTCTCTCTCTGTCTCTCTGTCTCTGTCTCTGTCTCTGTCTCTGTCTCTCTCTCTCTCTCTCTATATATATATATATACATATATATATATATATAATATCAATTGCATTCGTTTTCTTTCTCTTTCTTTCTCTCTCTGTCTGTTTCTCTCTCTCTGTCTCCTTCTCCCTCCCCTCCCTCTATCTCTCTCTCTCTCTCTCTCTCTCTCTCTCACTCTCACTCTATCTATCTATCTATCTCCTCACTACGTACATCTTTTTCAAGTGGAAAGACAACCAAATTAGGTTCACTGCTAAACATAACTTCACTACCATGAGAAGGTCGACACTTAAGAGTCGCGCGAGTCCCGGACTTGACAGTTCCTTTCAATAGACTCTAATTAAGTTGTCTGTCCCAAGATTTCGCCGATATGATCAAAGCCTCCCTAATGATGACGGTCAGATTAAGTGACCAAGTATGGGGTGTGAAGTGTCACTAGTACTCAAAACTTTGATCTTCGGGCCAAGTGTTCTTCTTCCCCGGGTGCCACCAACCATCTTCGTAGAATGGACCGTGTCCGTCGTCCAGATTTTCACCCCAGGGTATATTTAGACATGTTCCGGACCGAAAATTTTCGCCAGACGAGACAAAGCGAGAAAAGTGATCTATTAGAGAAGAGGAATTCACTCGTTTTGGTATCGGGCTATAAGTCAGTACTTATAACGATTGGTACTCAAATAAATTACAAACGCTAGCGAATCGTACTTAAGAAAATTGAATTGATTTCATCTCTTTCTTAATTCCAGCAATGTTTCCAATATTATTTATACACCAGCCAAGTGTCAACAGACTTAATAATATTATGGCCTTTTCTCTCTCTCTCTCTCTCTCTCTATATATATATATATATATATATATATATATATTGTGTCTCTAGTTCTCAATGCATATATTATATTTTTATATATGTTATATCTCTCTATATATACAGGGTGACAAAAAAAGACAGAACCCAAATAAATTTTATTCAATCTTATCAACGTCTATAAAATTTCAAGAAACTTATTGGATTTAAACTTCAATCTTTGTCCAATCATTCTTCAAAGTTTCAGTTATCAACCAAGATCTTTGCTTTAAAGGAATTCTCTGTCTAAAATATGAGTCCCGTACAACATCAATGTTTCTTTCTGTCCTAGCACTCACGCTCCGATCAGAATGTTTCTTAGACCTTTAGAATAAAGAATTTGCACAGTTCCAAACTCTCTGCATTTTTGGACCCAGTCAAAAATCCTGCTCATTGGTGGAGCACGGTGACATCAAAACTTTCTCCAAAAATTGGCTTGCACTACCATGTATGATTTTTTGGTGAAATAGGCCTTCACGCAAAAAGCTTTTTCCTTGGTTGACCATGACCTATTGGGGAAAATTATTTTTCCAATATTTTAAGCTCTAAGTTGACTATATTCTGAAAAAAAAAAGATTAAAATTAAGTTTTATTACAAAATTTGTGGGTTCTGCTTTTTGAGGGGTCAACCTATATATATATATATATATATATATATATATATATATGATTTTGTGTGAAGCATGGGTAAAGTGTGAAATAAATGAGAAACCCCGTTAGATGTTATGTATTAAGTTTCATTTTATGTCATATAAACCAACAAAGAAGTATACGTGTACTCAACAACGACGATAACGACAATATATATATATATATATATATATATATATATATATATATATATATATATATATATATATAGAGAGAGAGAGAGAGAGAGAGAGAGAGAGATAGATAGATAAAAGGATATGAAAACACACAATGCAGTTAAAATGAAAATATTTCATATCATATTCATAGCTAATATTGAACAATATTTCGATTTATAAAAATCATCTTCAGAGCTTGTTTTTAAACCGGTCACATCGAGAGAGAAGCAGAAAATAATTTATTATTTAAAATTATTTTCAGCTCCTCTCTCGGTGAGTCCGTAGTAAAAAAACAAGCTCTGAAGATGATTTTTATAAATTGAAATTTTGTTCAATATTAGCGATGAATATGATATAAAATGTTTTCATTTTATCTGCATTGTGTGTTTTCATATCCTTTTATCTATACAAATACCGTCGGATTCATTTCCTTACTCTTAACTTATATATACATATATATATATATATATATATATGTATATATATATTATGGACTCTCCCGTCGATTTTCGACGTATGAGGGTTGACACACACAATGAACACCCACACAGTGATTTGTTTATATGGTGAAGGCTTGTGTTGGACGATCCACACTTTTTGGCACAGTCGATAGGAAAGAATTGGTGCATCAAGGGTTGCCACAAACCCAATCAACGACCGACCTCAGGAATTTTGAATTCAGAGTTATCCCTCTCCTAGACTGGTTACCTACCCGCGGCTGAAGGGCCCAGTCTGCCCTACTATTTAACCCATAGCTGGAGGGAATTTTGAATTCAGAATTATCCCTCTCCTAGACTGGTTACCTACCCGCGGCTGAAGGGCTCAATCTGCCCTACTATTTAACCCATAGCTGGAGGGAGAATATATGGATTCATACCTTTCTCAAGGGTATTAGCGCTATGTGAAATATCAACAGTTTCGTCTAGGAAGTGAACTCGAATCGACGAGTCCATTTTCCACGACTATATTGCCATCCATATACAGTTCTGTTTCGCTGTTTCACATCTCATCAGTATGTCAGTATGACTAGACAACGCAGACTGCTTCAAGGCAGAATCAAAACTCAACCGATTTGTCATCAGTCAGATTTCTTAGCTCCGCACCATCTACACACCAATTTAATTAAGGGAATTTACTGATATAAACCTATTAGGTCACTGGGAGTGCTCTATCCGTTTTAAGGAGAACTATGCAATTTCACGTAATTAGCGACCACCAGAAAATTCTATTTCCAGAGTGCTCAACCTACCAGGGTTGGACAGAATATATATTGTCGTTCACTTACAGTTCGGTTTCGATGTTTCACAGCTCATCAGTGTGGCTTAAACATATATATATATATATATATATATATATATATATATAGAGAGAGAGAGAGAGAGAGAGAGAGGGGAGAGAGAGAGATAGATAGATAGATAGAGATAAAGAGAGAGGACGACAGACAGGCAGAGATAGATAGATAGATAAATAGATAGTGTCCTGGGTATGATGTTAAACTGTATTTCATCGTTAAGTTCCAATATTGGAGTTCTGATGCGTGTGGAGGACCCCTTCATCGTCATTACTCCCAGGTGCACTCTGATCTAGAGTGGTAGTACCTGATAGGGTCCCATCTATAGCGTTATAGCGCCGACTGGAGTTCGAACTTGCTTATGACGGTGTCGCAATCCAACACGTTGGCCACTTTGATCCATATCTGCGGCATCTTACACGCAGGCAAGGAACAAACTCAACAAAAACTTTATAAACGATAAAATCTTATCTATTAACAATGTCTCTATGAAAATCTGAGTTAAATTTCCCTCAAAACAGCCCATATTATTAGTGTGTTTAAAATCCTGCAATGTGTCTTATATATCACTAAGAAATAAGGTTAACATAATATATGGTGTAGGGTTAATTTGCATACTGGTTTTAACAAAACCGGGTTTAATAAATAAGTAAGTAAAGTCGTCAGGGCGGCCTAAAGTCGGTATCAGCCAGTCAGCGAGGGAATCTATCCCCTTTTCAATAGCGCTAGACCAAGGAGATTATTTTAGCGTCTGAGGTGGAGCGCCACACCTACCATAAGCTCCTTACTTTACCGCACAGATCCCTGTGCTACTCATACGCTGAGTTGGCGAGGACCGGTATCGAACTAGGAACCTTGTGGTTTCTAGCCGAACGCTCTATCGATTGAGCTATGTTATTGATCTCTAAATAATTACCCAACATATTAAAATCAATCCTAGGAATGATTTGATATGGAATCCAATTCAAATACAATTAAGATAAGCGTAATATTTTTATATGTATTCTTATTTAATTTCGTTAGTTTTTCTAATCTATATATTGATATTCTTGTTCCTTATTCTTCCGACCGTTATCATCTTGTAACACACTCTGGTTAAAAATGAGACCGCCCAAATCGTTCAAGATGAACTTGCAAAAATATAAATTCTGATTATCTGGTGTCACTTATTTGCCGAATTCTTATAACTTATGAGTGTCGTCACTTCATCTAAATAATGGACAATTCTGTTTTTATTATAAAGAAATAAAGGGGAGAAAAGGACATGCTACACAGAAAAATATAAGAAAGAACGAAAGAGTATAGGAGGAAATATAGAGAGAGGATGACCGCATAAAAGCGATAACGCTAATCTGTTTCAATCGAACATAATGAAAAGATGAAAAGAAGGAAAGAAAGAAATAACGAGTGAGAGAGAGTTACATCAAGATTTTTATACTTTTTACATATTGAAGTATTTCGCAATAGCTCTTAAGTAAACCTATCAAACGTTGTAATAGTTAGATTATCATACTGTGGTATATCCACAGGTCTGCAGGGAGATAATTAGCGCTGAAATGTAATGTCCTTATGCCAAACATATTGGTAGGAAAGTGAATTGATTGAATTTTGATACTTTTAGATGTGTAATGTTTAAAGACTTTTTAGCGTAGAGAATCTACATTCAGGATTCTTTTAAATTCAACTGTGAAACAGAAGAATAATACAATGATTTGGTTTGTGTGCTTTACGGCATATCAACCTCGGTGGGTCATTTAATGCCGACAAAGTTTTGAAATAAATTATTTCCTAATGCATAATACAATTTTTTTATCAACTCATGTTTATCTACTTAACCCATAGATATGATCCTAACAGGTACTACCACTCCGGGTCAGAGTTGACCAGGGAGCAATGGTGATGAGAGGATCCCATTCCCCAGGCCTCTAAAACTGGTACCTCACCATCAGATAGAGTTTAAGGTCATTCACAGGTCATGAAGACCCTCAACCACCTTCTAGCACCCATATGATAAAGAGGGTTGGGTCTTCCCATAAGGGCAATAGGGTTGGGGCTATCATATAGGTGCTAGAGTTTGACGTGACCAGCTGATTCGTCGGAAGGGGCCTCTCCGACTGACCGTCTAGCCCAAGTAAAGGCCAAAGTGGATTATTGCATATCATGGACTGCTCAACCACCTGGCTTCAATCCTTAAGCATCAGGTGTCGCCACCCACGGCCAACAGGTGACCCCATTGGCAGAGTCATACCCCTCTGCAGAGGTGCAGTCGATGTATTCTAACGCCCCAACTGAGTAATAAAAGAATGAGTAAATGTAAATATAAAAGATCAACTGTCGGATAAATAGACGATGGATATGTTTATGTGATTTCTTTTTTATTTACCTCAACCAATTCAGATATTTGATTACATTAAAACTTAAATACTTACGCACGGAAGATGTTTATTCTTGCTAGTTTACCTAAAAAGAAAATGTATATAAAATCTTGATATACCCATAAGTGAATTCCCTTGTGTTCTTTTTGTTTCTAATTAAGATATTTTTGATTGAAGATTAATTAAATGATTCAAATTAAGAGGAATATTTGTAAGATCTGCGCGAGAAAAACGATCGCTAGGGAGAACTAATTCCCAGAAACTGTCTCCATAAAATTGTAATCTATACTAGCAAGCAGTACTTAACCGTATTACGTAGGAACATTAACATGGTCACTGATATCCATTATGCGATTTGTACTAAAATTCGTTCATTAATTCACGCCGAGTATTCGCGCCCTAATTTGCTAATGTGATATCACAAATCTTTTTATAATGGAGCTTGCGTGTCTGTCTGTAACCGAAACTGAATCACTATTCAAGTTACTATCCATTAATTATTTATATTACATTCTCCAGGATCTTATTTTTTTAAAACTTCAATTACACTGGTTTACAAAAAAATATTTTTTGTCTGAGGCAAAAATGTGAATAGGTATTTTTTACTAATTCAAATTTATAAACAGTTTTGCTCTATCACCTTTAGTTTTCTGTCTTTTAAATAGTCTCATTTTAGTATATACAGAGTATATACGTGCTTATTTCAACAGTTGCATCAGCTTATTACAGATAAAACAGGATAGATAAAGAACATTGACGGAATAAATATACTTGGATGACACAATGTACACAATTCATAGTACCGCAGACAGTTAGAAATGTGTTTTCTTAGATGATCTGCTGACTGCCAGTGCACTACTGGCTGTTGATTGAGACTTGTTGGCTACGCTTGACTGCCCAAATCCGTCTTGATATATATATATATATATATATATATATATATATATATATATATATATAATGTAATGCTCACTTACATTTATTGCATAATAACTAAAAAAAAGAAGACATAAGTCACACAATATTAGAAATTAACCCTGAATGCATAAACCAAAATGTACAGTATGCCAGCAGCTGCATTAGGTCAAAACAGCTATGTTTGTGCTTGCCTCAATTTCTTTGTAAACCAGTGTTATTAATAAAAAAATTTTTAAATAAACGGTATTTTTCACATTCTTAGCGTCCGTGTACATAGTTATAGTAATTCTTATTATAATGGAGATTTTGTGTTTGTCTGTAACCGAAACTATATCACTACTCATGTCACAATTCCCTTAGTTATTTACGTCACATTCTTCATGATTTTATTTTAATTTAAACCTCAATTATTAATAAAAATGTTTACATTATTAATACTGTTGGCCTTATATGCATATTAATAACATGAAATTGTATTTATATATACAAACAAATCGCGGTTTATGTGAACGAGAAGGCTAATTTACATATTGATATTAAAAATTTAATTTTAATCGATATGTGCTTATTATTTATTGATTTCTAATTGTTTGGTTTTATTTTAATGAATATGAATAAAAATCTCGGGGATAGATTTTAAAAGAAATCCATTAATAAGGAGAAGTAACTTTTTATTCTTTACTTCATATCTTAACTAAATGGTTAAATTAGAAAAATTTAGCAATGAAAGACGAGAGTGATGGAAGAGTAAGTTTCAGTTGTTCTATTTTTCGATTATTTCCCCTGTTTCAAATCTTTTTATCTGCATTCTTATTTAGTTTCATTAATCTTTCTAATTTAGTATAATATTTTATTACATTAAAACTTAAATACTTGAACCTGGAGGGTGCATATATTTGCTAGTATTTTCAATATAAAAAGATTTATGCATAGGGAATAGTGCTTACACTAGTTAGATAGGCATCGATAGATAGATGGATAGAGAGACAGACAGACAGACAGTGACAGAGGCAGAGACAGAGAGAGCAATTGAGATTTCGAAAGGTATATAGACGAAAGAGAGAGAGAGATCATGCGGGATATATAATGAGATATAGACAGAGAGAGAGAGAGAGAGAGAGAGAGAGAGAGAGAGAGAGAGAGAGAGAGAGAGAGAGAGAGAGAGAGAGAGAGAGAGAGAGTATAGAGGGTGAGATCATAAAAGTGTGAGCGAGAATGAGGTAGAATCTCATTCTCGCGCACACTCTTACGCTCTCATCATCACTATGTCTTTCTCTCTCTCTCTCTCTCTCTCTCTCTCTATATATATATATATATATATATATATATATCTTTCTCTCTCCCTCTCTCTCTCTTCGTCTATATATCTTTACATATCCCATTTGCTCCCCCCTCTCTCTTTCTCTGTCACACACACATACACACGCACAAACTCTCCCTCATTCTCTCTCCCCTCTCTCTCTCAATCTACCTATCTATCTTAATCTATCTATCTTTTTTTTATTTGACTACGTTTCTGACTTTCTCCGCCTCTTCTTTTTCCTTCTCGTTTTTCTTTCCCTTCTTGTTTGCACTATTTGTTTTTTTTTATCGTTCTTCCATTTAACCCTCTCTATATATTCTCTCTCTCTCTCTCTCTCTCTCTCTCTCTCTCTCTCGCTCTCTCTCTTTCTCTCTCTCTCTCTCTCTCTCTCTCTCTCTCTTTCTCTCTCTCTCTCTCTCTCTCTCTCTCTCTCTTTGTATTTCCATATCTACCTTTCGGACCTTCTCCGTCTCTTCTCTTCCTTCTCTCTTTCTTCTCCTTCTTTTTCAATGGCGTCACTTCCGTTATTGACATTTGTGTCTTACTAATATTACCGCCACAAAGCAAATTTGTTAATTGAGTTCGCCCGGGGGGAGACCCACACGCCACCACCGCCTTACCCCAACCCCCAGTCTTGGCGGGAACGACGTGTTTGCTGTCGTGGCTTTCTCGAAACCCAGGAATCTTTTCCGTTCTCCCAGTGCTGCAATCTGATACTCACACACGTGCCTTTGCTTCTTTTTTCTCCCTTTTTGTGCCAGGGTTCCACAGTCTCAGACTATACCTCCCCCTTCGCAGCTCTTCTTTTTCTCTCCTTTGCTCACGTTTCGTTGTTTACACAAGCTAACAATACTGATTTAATACAGCCAATAGTTTAGTGGGTAAATTGATGCCTCAGTCACTTCACGCGTTCTGTTATCTCTAGATTGAGTTACTCAAAACTTTCGGTCCATTATTTTCTTTTGCTGATGAACGTATAAGAGCGTATGTAATATCGGTTAAGTCCAACTTAACAGACCTAAATTCCACCATCGTATGTCATCCTGCCGAAAGAAAAAAATACCGAAAATCAGGGAATTAACCGAATTTAATGAAATTTTCAGTGTTGATATATAAATGAATAATATATATGATACACTAGTTATTTCATTTAAAAAACTTTAGCATTTTGTTAAGGTCAGTTAACTTTGAACCACGTATCTTTGAGGCGTAACACAGATTTTAGAAGATACGTGGTTCAAAGTTAACTGACCTGTAAAATGTAAGAGTTTTCAAATAAAATAACTTGTGTATTATATCTTTTATTCATTAATATCAAAACTGAAAATGTCATGAAATTCGGTTAATTCCCTGATTTTTGGTATTTTTTTCTTTCGGTGGGTTGACATATGATGGTGGGATTTAGGTCCGTTAAGTTCGATTTAACTGCAATATCTGTACTTATCTGAATCTGTGGTATCTGCTATTCTGGATCTGTTTGTTGGGCTGGCATTTTCTCTATTCTTTGAGTCTGGAAATTACTTGGGATTTTCTTGGTAGTTATTAATAACGAACAGAAGACAATGTTGTTTTTCTCATGTTACGATTTTTGTGGCCATTTTTAGGCTTCAAGTGAGATCACTTTACAGTGGAGATCCCTTGTGTTGAGCAGAGGTTGATCTTTAGTGGAGAATCCTTTGGGTGGTCCTCGGTGTCCCTTGTGTTGGGTAGAATCCTTGGTTCTTCCTTGGCGTCCTTAGTGTTGATTAGAATCCTTCGGTTGAGCAAAGTCCTTGCTTGCAGGTCCGTTCAGCAATGTCGAATACGTGCAAATGAACGGCTTTCCAGATCAGCGATTAAATAGTTAATTAACCACGTATTCGAGCTATTGATTGCTGGGGTTAATCCATGTGCACACACCGAGTCTATAAGTTTAAGTGGCGATTCCCAGCACACATTATATACCGAAATAATCCAACATCTCAGAGCTCAAATATTTTACTTTAAACCCAAGTAACAATGCCTTGGATGACAGACTGTATATTCCGTTTGTCCTCCTAAAACAGTCAACCCAGACTCGTCTGTCTGCCTCCTCCAAAAGCTGAGGCAAGAATCTTCAGCTCTCCTCCTCCCTCCCTCTCTCTCTCTCTCTCTCTCTTTCTCCTCTCTCTTTCTCTCTGTTTTCACAACTGACAATTCACGACCATTTTAGGGGGTAAATTGATGCCTCTGTCTCTTCACGCACAGTGTTAGGTCAATATTGGGTTACCCAAAACGTTGCTTCTATTTTTTTCCTTTTCCTAAAGAAGGCATAAGTGAAAAAGGAGATAGACTCCCTCGCTCTCCAGCTGATACTGATAACAGGGTACTCTTCAAACTCTACTTAATACTATCATATATATATATATATATATATATATATATATATATATATATATATATATACACACACCAACTCCTCCACACGAGCAGGATTTGACACAAGGTCAATTTTTTAAGCGTAGTTCAAAAGGTTTTAATTCAGTTTTCCTTTTCCAACACTGGTTACCTACTCAAGGTTAAATAGCTAAGTCTGCTCTACTATTTACTCATAGATAGAGAGTGTGTAGCTAGATGTATACCTTTCTCAAGGGTAGTAGTGCTATAGGAAATGCAAACATCCTCGTCCAGGATTTGAACTCGGGTCGACGAAATCCATTTCCTACAATTATATTATAACCATTACCTATTATTGTTTTTTCACCCGCCCTGTCATCTTAGGATGTAGAATACATCGACGGAACACCTGTAGAAGTGTGAAATTCTCCCCATGGGGCCACCTGCTGTCCATGGGTGGCGATCGGTAATGCTTAAGGACGTAATCCTGGTGACTTAGCAGTCTATGACCTGCAACACTCAACTTTGGCCTTACTTAGTTTAAACGGACGGTTGGAGAGACCCCTTCTGATCAATCGGCTGGTCACGTCAAACCGTAGCACCTATATGATTGTTCCAACCCTATTGTCCACATGGCAACACCCAACATTTTTCTATCATATATGCATCTACTTAAACTGCTTCTAGTGCTGACGTTCCAAATTTGGAACTCTGGGGCATGTGGAGTTTATCGTTATTACTGCCAGGTGCACTCTGATCCGGAATGGTAGTACGTGCTACGGTCATATCTAAATAGGTTAAATATGAAAAAGGGAATTTAAACTAAAAAAAAAAATTGAATTAAAAATGGTTTTAATGCCCGTCAAGAATGAATAAAACAAATGTCTTCGGTAAAAAATAACCCAACAAGGACTGACTTGCCGTAAAATCCGAACCTCCCAACAAACTATGAAATGTGGCCAGTTGAGAATATAAGTATTTTAGTTTTTATACTGTTCTGCTGATCAGTATATGAGCACTCTGTGTTATTCAACATTCTTTAAACAATTGTGTATTTTGTTTTCTTTGTTTTGTTGTTTTCACATATTTGTCTATTCATTGTTCATTTATACACACACACACACATACATACACACATACACACATACGCAGAGACATATACACACAAACATACATACACACACAAATATATATATATATATATATAATATACAAAGCGGATGCCCACAGACTACCTGTCCACTACATGCGTTACTTGCGCAGTATATCAAATGTCAAGTGGTGGCAGCATGTTGTAAACAGGACCATCCTGAAGAAAACAGTACTCCTTGCATGCACGACATACTTGTCCAGCGCAACCTGAGATGGGCAGGCCAAATAAACTGACTTGGGGATGACAGTCTGCTAAAGGAGATTGTGTACTCTCAACTGAGAGAGGGAGAACGTGGAATTGGTAGACCAAAGCCAAGGACAAAGACAACGTCAAGAGAAACCCGAAGGACTTTAACATTACCATAGGCAGTTGGCAAGACGCAACCAAAGACCGAACATATTGGAGGAAACGGATCATCGTGGTGTCATCATCGGATGCGATGGACAGCAAGTAAGTAAATATATATATATATATTATATATATATATAATGAAGGAAAAAACTGTAACTTGCTTCATTACAATAATGTATTTAAACCGTATTACTACGGCATCTTCAGTTAATCACAAGAACCTGACTCTTCATGAGTCATGTTCTTGTGATTACCTGAAGATGCCGTAGTAATACGGTTGAAATAAATATTGTAATGAAGCAAGTTTACAGTTTTTTCCTTCATTTACTGAATATCTTGCTCTGTCCTTCTCACTGGTACAAGGCACATTGAGCTCTCCTTACGGTTCAGATCCTAACTTCAGAATATATATATATATATATATATATATATATATATATATATATATATCAGGAGTGTCTATAGGGAGTGGGGTTGTAAGCTCATATCGATTCCTGGCCATTTTCAAATATAAATGTAGATTTCATGTAAGGTCGAAAGAAAAATGACTATCTCTTACAAAAGAACTTTTCACAACAATTCACTATTCTCTTTACATGCAAATCACCCCCATATGTATGTGTGTGTGTGTTTATAATATATATATATATATATATATATAATATATATATATGTCGTGTGTGTGTGTGTGTGTGTGTTATTTTAATAGCAAGAAGGCATATTGCTTTATACCATGGTTCATAATGGGTTTACATGTTATATATATATATATATATATATATATATATATATGCTGGGTTTATTCACAAAAATCCTTTGAGACAAATGTTCACTGTTCTACTTTCATGTAAATGTCCTTTTTGTCGAATATATTCTTCATTTTTAAAAATGATATTCGTCGGTCCAATTTGCAATTGAAAGCACTAGCAAGAGAGGGGCGTCTCTGGACGTAGTGGCTAACGCCATGAACTGCGATCTCTTAGTAAACAGGTTCGAATCCCAGACGCACTATTACATTCACTTTTGGACTAATACCCTTGGGAAAGGTATGAAGACATTTCATCCTTTCAGTTATGGGATGAATAGTGCTACTACTGTTCTTCTCCAAAGATGGCTTTGGTATTAAATTAACAACGATATATATATATATATATATATATATATATATATATATATATATATATATATATATATATTAATATATATATAACGATATATATATTATATTAAATTAACAACGATATATATATATATATATATATATATATATATATATATATATGGAGAAAAGTAAACAAACACGCGATGTTATGGAAACTGGATGTTTATTGTCGACGATGCAACGTTTCGGCCATTTAGACCATCATCAGGACCAAAGCCATATATATATATATATATATATATTAATGGCTGTCAACTCGTGTTTGAGTAAGACGCTTTTTTTTTCTTTTTTTTTATCCTCCTAGTTGGGTGCCAGTTGCATTTGACACTGTATCCTTGTGTTTTCTCAGATGACTCACCAGGCCAGCCCTGGAGAGACATACTCTTCCACATAAACTACATTTTGGAACTTCTCCACTTTGAATGTTGTTGGACTGAAAATTACCCTTTCTAATAGACCGCTTCAATTTTTGGTGTTTAATTCGGTTGGACTCAAATTCTTCCACAGACAGGTAGATGGTGGCACTCCAGCCA
>CM042157.1:99305858-99323358 GCA_023376005.1 Doryteuthis pealeii | reverse complement strand
TCTATATCCATCAGATTTCCCACAATGCAACACAATTTCCTTCTAGTCCCTTGGGTTCTATTCGAGATCTCACAAGCCAACGAGACTTCAACCCAGACTTGGAGCTGTTGAAAGATTTGCGGGGAATTTTGTTCTATAAAGAATTGGTTTTAGTAGTCCATTGACACTTGTTTCGGCACACAGGTAAATTTATTTTTCCAAACTTTCTCGAGAAATGTCTGGACTTTATAAAACCCATTATGGTAAAGGTATTAATTTTTGTTTAAACTCCTTTTATTTCAGTATTTCACGGTGTTTTGAAATTCAATAAAACTAATGCTCATTCAAACATTAGTAGAGACTTCGGTTTTAATTTTCTAGCAGAAGAAGCGTCGATTTTTACAATATTCCTTGATTTCGGGGGGGGGGTGTTTTTTTGTTTTGTTTTTACATTTAAAATATTATGTCTTGAAACAATATTATTTTTTCAAAAATCTTTTTTGTAAATTTGCCAAAAATTTAAATTCAGTTCTTAATTGGATATTTAGGTAAAGTGATAAGAATTATTTATTTGATTTATTTCCTTTTTTACCCCAAAAATATATCAATAAAAAGAAGCTAAGAATTAAACGTATCCTTATTTGTAGCTGGAAAACTGTGCGAATATATTAAAATCAATTTTATTCGTTTATTGTGTTAACAGTTTTATATACCCGTTGTTCTGGGTATATAAATGGCGAGAGAGTTTTATTCATCTTATGAGGAGATGAGAGCCATTAGAATATATCTCCCTCATATTTAAGTCTTTTCTTACTTACTTTAGTAGTTCGGCTGATACCTTATTTCTGTTTACTGCGTAGCTGGGAAATTCCTCTAACTGGTTGGGTTTGTTTTTTTCTATTTCTTATAACTGGTCTGTCTTAGTTTTGGTCTCTTCATTTTTTCTAATTGTTCTGGTTCTATAGAAGCTGGTTCGCAAAGACTTGTTAAGTTTTTAAATGCCATCCTTGGCCAGTTGAAAAGGGCTTAAAGTAAGTAAGTCCTGAGTTATGGAATCCTTTGGTAAACGAGTAAGTCCTATCCTGCGTATAGGTCCTATCCTGTGTATTGCTAAAGGTCCAGTGATTTAATGCTATGTCCATCGTCCACGAAGGTTCAAAGTAGTTATGGCCAGTACTGTTGGTTTAAGTATTTTTATCAGCAGCAGAGTACTGCCAGTGATTGGCCAAGAGAGATAACATGGTTCTTGCCGAGTAATAAGTAAAAGCAGGCGTCTAGCACACACCTTATATATAAAAAAAAGAAGCGTGTGGTGTAATGGATAAAGTCATGGGAAATGGACTCGCCGCCCCGAGTTCAAATTCTGGACGTTGTAACTGCATTTCACTTAGCGCTAATACCCTTGGGAAAGGTATGAATCCTACTCTCCCTCCAGCTATGGGTAAATAGTAGGGCAGACTGGGCTCTTTAACCTTGGTAAGACAACCGGTCTAGGAGAAGGAAAATTCTGAATTCAAACCTGTTGAACTCCGCTTAAGAAATTGACCTTGTGTCACATCCTGCTAGTGCGGAGGGGTTGGTAAATATATATATATATAAAAGTCAACAAGACTGCCATTAGTAGAGACAACACGAGTCTTAAATTGGAGTAGCACATCTGGTATCTTATTGCTGTTGTCTACTATCTTCATTTCTTCAAACTGGCCTTTCTAATTCTGGTCTGTCTCTCCGTCTTTAAAATACTAGTTTGACTAAGATGCTGGTCTGAATTTAAGATGCTGGTCTGAATTTAAAATGTTGGTTTGCCATTAGTTCGCAAGAGACAACCAAGACTTATATTTTTGTGATCACATTTTTATTCAGAGCCAGATTTTTTCAACCGCAGTGGAGACGAAATCTGTGCGTGCTAACATCACATCTCCGGTCTGACTGACTTAGCTCTAAACCTTCCGTTCCCACAGTCAACCGGAAAGAAGGTTACCAAAAGGTTATTACCTATCAATCATCTAACCCTAAGGATTTTGATTTTCAATGACTTTTTTATTCAAAATCTAACATTAACCGTCCATACTTACTTTCTTTATCAATTTCTACACCCTTCCAACATATTCTTTCTTTGCCATAGAATATTCAATATAATATTACAGTTTCTTAACATACTTTCACTTTCACATTCTACTTTGTTCCTTATCAACTTTTACTTTCATTTTCCTTTCTAACTTAAGAGTTTCTCAAAAGATATTCTTCTTAACGCTCAGCACGAATTTATATAAAGATCTTTAAAACGAGCGCATACGAGAAAATTGCTTTTGAATCGCATCTCTCTACTGCATATTGCATATTCCCGTTATTGAACATTCTCCTTTGCGTATGTTCCGTTCCGATCAATCGTCACAAAGGTTCTGTCATTTTCGGCTGGTATCTTCGAGCGTTTACACTTCCTGAATAAATCGTTCATCTGCATCCGGTGGTCCCACTTGCCACCAGTTCATAACTTCCTTCCAAGGAAAAGTTTCACTACTATCATGATAACTTCTTCAAATCAAAATATGTATAATGCGTTGCCAAAAATCATTGTCAGGAATAAATACTGGATGCAAATGGAGTCAAATAATAATAATAATAATAATCCCAGCAAGAAGACCAGACCTAGTGTTGATAAACAAAAAAGAAAGAACTTGTCAACTGGTGGATTTTGCAGTGCCAGCAGATCACAGGGTGAAGCTAAAGGAAAATGAAAAAATGGACAAATATCTGGACCTTGCCAGAGAACTAAAAAAAGTTATAGAATATGAAAGTGAAAGTGATACCAATTGTAGTTGGTGCACTTGGAACGTTCTCAAAAGGATTGGAAAAGGGTCTGGAAAGTTTGGAAATCAGAGGAAGGATTGAAACCATTCAGAACACTGCACTGCTGTAATCTGCCAGAATACTCAGAAGGGTCCTGGAGACCTGAGGAAACTTGCTGTCACTCAGACTCCAGTGAAAGACCATCAGCTAATGGTGATGTGAAAACTCTAAAGGAGTAAATAATAATAATAATAATAATAATAATAATAATAATAATAATAATAATAATAATAATAATTTAATTTATAATTTAATTATAGCAATGATGCCACTCAATCATATATTAAAAAATGTACAGGGGGATACAAATTCACTAACTCACAAGAAAAGATAAACCACCTTATGTACATAAAAAAAGGAATGGAATTTGGAATTGAAAAATGTGCTTTGCTAGTAAAGAAACAGGGTGAAAGAAAATTAATGAATGGAATACACCAGCCAAATCAGGACACTATAAAATCACTTGATGAAAATGAAAGTTACAAATACTTAGAAATTTTAGAAGCGGATAATATCAAGCAAACAGAAATGAAAGGAAAAGTTAAAAAAGAATATCTCAGGAGAACTAGAAAACTTCTTGAAACCAAACTTAACAGCAAAAATCTAATCAAAGGAATAAATACCTGGGCCGTCCCCATTATAAGATACTCAGGACCATTCTTAAAATCGACAAAAGAAGAACTCAGACAGATTGACCAAAGGACGAGAAATCAATGACCATGCACAAGGCTCTCCACCCTAGAGACGATAGAGATAGATTATATGTGTCAAGAAAAGAGGGGGAAGAGGTCTTGCCAACATAGAGGAATGCGTAGAAACCACAATCCAAAACTTGAAGAGTACACAAAAAAGAGTAAAGACAGATTACTTATGGCGGCCAACAATAGTAGATGTGACATATGGACAAACAGAAAAACAACAAAGACTAGAAAACAAAAATTGGAAGAAAAACAATTATATGGGCACTTTAAACGACAAATTGAAAAGGTTGCACATGATAAAACCTGGACGTGGTTAAAAAAGGAAACCTTAAAAGAGAAACTGAATCGCTAATAATTGCTGCACAGAATAATGCCATAAGGACAAACTATATCAAAGCAAAGATTGATAAGACCCAACAAAATAGTAAATGTAGATTTTGCAGTAATAGAGATGAGACTGTAAACCATGGACTATGCGAATGTAGCAAACTAGCACAAAGAGAGTACAAAACAAGACAGGACTGGGTTGGGAAGGTGATCCACTGGGAATTATGCAAAAAATTAAATTTTGACCATACAACAAAATAGTATATGTATAAACCAGAATCTGTTCTTGAGAACGAAACGCCTAAAATTCTCTGTGACTTTGAAATAAAAACGGTTCACCTTATCCCAGCAAGAAGACCAGATCTAGTGTTGATTAACAAAAAAGAAAGAACTTGTTAACTGGTGGATTTTGCAATTCCAGCAGATCATAGGTTGAAGCTAAAGGAAAATGAAAAAATGGACAAATATCTGGACCTTGCCAGAGAACTGAAAAAGTTATGGAATATGAAAGTCAAAGTGATACCAATTGTAGTTGGTGCACTTGGAACAGTCTCAAAAGGATTAGAAAAGGGTCTGGAAAGTTTGGAAATCAGAGGAAGGATTGAAACCATCCAGAACTCTGCACTGCTGCAATCTGCCAAAATACTCAGAAGAGTCCTGGAGACCTGAGGAGACTTGCTGTCACTCAGACTCCAGTGAAAGACCATCAGCTAACACTGATGTGAAAACTCAAAAGGGAGTAAAATAATAATAATAATAATAATAATAATAATAATAATAATAATATAAGACAATCAACCACATATTAAGTGAATGTAGCAAACTAATACCATGAGAATACAAGGCAAGGCATGACTGGGTTGGTAAGTGAGTCCACTTGGAATTGTGCAAGATACTCAGTGTTTACTATGCAATAAAATGATATAAGTATAAACCAGAATCTGTTCCTGAGAATGGAACACATAAATCTTTCTGGGACTTTGAGATAAAGACAGATTACTTTATGATTACCAGAAGACCAGTATTGATTAATAAGTCATTTTGCAGTCCCAGTAGACCACAGGGGGAAGATGAAAGAAAACGAAACGATAGACAAGTATCTAGACCTTGGAGAGAATTGAAAAATCTGTAAAGTGATACCAATTGTAGTTGGTGCACTTGGAACGAGAAAAGGAACTGGAAATCAGAGGAAACTCTGATTCAAACAGTTTCATTGTTTTAATCCTTTAATAAATTTGAAGATTGTACTTATTTATGATACAAACCTTCTGACATTGAAGTTTTAACTCCTACTCCACTCAGGCAATATCTTTCAAAAATTAATTTTCACACCGTTTGATTTTTTTAATACTACTACTACTACTACTACTACTACTACTACTAACTAATATATAATATTAATAATAATAATAATAATAATGGAGATTCGCTTCCGGTTTTTGTCTGTAACAAAAATAACGTCACTGCCTACGTCACATTACTTAAAATCGTCATAACATAGAATAAATACACTCAAAATTTGAACATGCAGCATTAGACAGTCCTCATTGTTTTTTTTAAAACAAGTTTCAATAAATACTCGACTGGTATTATATATCTATATATAATTTGTTTTATTTTAATACATATTTAAAGTTTACATTTCAAATTGTTTTTTTTTTTTTCCTTTAATGAATTTGAGGATTTTATTTACTTAGGGTACAAATTCGCTGACATTGAATTTTTAAACTCCCACCCTTCAGGCAATATGTTTCAAAAATCTATTTTTACATCGCCCGGAGGGTGTTTTTCTTTTGTACTAGTAATATTAATAATAACAATAATCGGCTAGAATACTCAGAAGATTCCTGGAATCCTGAAAAGACTCGTTGTCACTCCAGTGAAATAACATGAGCTAACGATAGTGTGAAAAACTCAAAAAATAATAATGTGAAAACTCAAAAGGAGCAAATAATAATAATAATAATAATAATAATAATAATAATAATAATAATAATAACTAGCATGACCTGTTCATCAGTCAGTAAGGATCAAATTGGATATGCTAGTAATCAATTTAGGGTCTTTGCTTAACCCCTACCCGGAAAAATCCCGGCGCCAAAGTTAAGCCAGTTCATTTTGAAACTGAATACCAAGTAATTAAGAGGTATTTAGGAATCAACGAATGACGATACACACATGAAGTCTTTTGTGTGATGAGTAACGAGACACTAAAAGGGATTAGTCGCCTTACTTTATTTTGAATGAATCACCTTCTCAGCGGGGAGAAAACCTGTAAACAACACAGGCCAGTCATAATCGCCTCTTTTTGGTCTTACCTTTAAATATCGCATTGCGATCTTTGGCGCTAAAAATACCTGCACTTTCACTTAATTTCTGTAAAATGGCCGTCGATCTGATTACAAAATTGCTATGAGCTGATAAACTTTTATGAAATTCTGAAAAGCAGAACCATCGACTCTTTGCCTACTCTAAGCTGCTTACAGCAGCCCCCCCCCCCCACTGCGATCCTACCATAAACCTCTGATTCGACTAATGAAAAACGCACTGGAAATACCAAGGAAATTATTCTTATGTAAACTCGCAAAATAAAAAGACACCCTCCGGGCTATGTAAAAATAATTGTTTGAAAGATATTGCCTGAGCTGAAAATTCAATGTCATAGAGTGTGTACCATAAGTATGGGAAATCGTCAAATTTATTAAAGGAGTAAAAAAAAAGAAAGAAAGAAAGACAATTTGAAATGGAAACAGTTCCAATAATTTTAAATATTATATTAGAATAAAACAATCTATATATAAATATATAACTTCGGGCATCTATTTATTGAAACAATGAGAATTGTCTAACGTTGCATGCTCACATTTTGAGTATATTTATTCTATGTTATGACGTTGGATTATGTGTTGGATAATGTGACGTAAGCAGTGACGCAGTTTTTGTTACAGACAAAAACCGGAAGCGAATCTCCATTATTAATAGAGATGTAAATTATAGTATCACTAAGCGTTCTTAATAGATAGGTTCGGTCCCGATACTTTCATTACAAACCTCGTGTGATAAAATCTGAAAATGAACTCACAAGAACAACGAAAAAAAGATATTAATTTTAACGATATTATGAGTTCAATGCATCATTTTTTCTCTCTTTCTTTCTTTCTTTCTCTCTTCTTTCTTTCTTTCTCTCTTTCTTTCTTTCTTTCTTTCTTTCTTTTCTTCTCTTTTCTTTTCTTTTTAATATAATGTATTGGCAACCTCTAACATCATTGATCCTGAGTCTCGGCTGCGGGATCGACAATGAAAGATCAATCACGATTATTACAGGAGAGAGTAAGTAATATATATATATATATATGCTTAATTGGAGTCGTACCTAATTTTGAAAATTAATTAATTAATAATGAATTAGGCGGGAATACCTATTAAATGTATGGCTAAACAAATCGAGAAAAATCATTTAATAGGTATTCCCGCCTAATTCATTATTAATTAATTAATTTTCAAAATTAGGTACGACTCCAATTAAGCACTTATTCTCCAAAAAATTATCGGCAAAAAGCCATTCTAAACAAACCTATATATATATATATATATATATATATATATATATATATATATATATATATATATATAAAATTGTTTCAAATACCAAACACTATGAAGAAAAAGAAATAATGTTTGTTTATATACTGTGGATATATCTCGGTTCACTTAAATTACTAGGGTAGGACCAAGCTTTGTAATATTTTGGCAACGATATGCACAATTCGGCAGCTTCCTTGTTTACACTTAAAAATCAATTATAATAATAGGATTTTTTCATTTGAATGAGTTCTGAGGTGGATAGATGGTGAACTTTGAAATACTGCCCTGTCTACTGGGACAGAATATTACATCGGCTGCACCTCTGCAGAGAAGTAAGACCGCACAGCCCCAATCGGGCCACCTGTTGGCCGTGGATGGAAATCCTTAAAACTTATGGACAGAATCCAGGTGGCTGAGAAGTCCCTGATATGCAGCACACCACTTTAGCCCTTATTTGACTAGACGGGCGGTCGCAGAGCCCCCGTCCGATCAATCGGCTAGTCCGGTCAATCCCTAGTACCTATATGATTGTTCCAACCCTATTGTCCTTATGGCAAAACCACAACCCGTGCTATGTGTTAGAAGGCGGTGGCAGAGGGTGTTAATGTCCTGGTTATTATGTTAAACTGCATCTAATGGTAAGGTTCCAATTTCGAAGCTCTGTAGAGTTTGAAAAAACGTTTTTAAAAAATTGAATTTAAAAAAAATGTTGAATAGCCATCAATAATGAATAAAACAAAATGTCTTCGGCATGAAATAACCCTGCAAGGGTTGATAAACCGTGATATCCAACCAACCAATTTTTGCCTACTGTAAACCGCTTATAACGGCTCTCCAGCTACTGCAATCTTACTGAAAGCCACCGACAGTGGCCCTCGCTCGTGTGACTTCTCTACATTAAAAATCACTACATGAACACACATGCCATCTTTTGTTTTGTCTGTGAACCAATCCTGAGATTGGTACTCGATCTTTTTTGCAATAGGGAACCAGCTAAGCTGCTGGCAACGTGTTATATATTCGTTCAACCTCGAGTATATAAACGGGGAGAGTCATCTCGTGTATATAATCGAGAGTTAGACATATCGGGTATACAATAGAGCAGTCCTTCTCAAAGAGTGTACATTGGTGCGCCCCAGAACTTTTTCAGGTGCACTCCGTAGTATTCCTGAAAAATCTATCCCGATATGAAAAGCAAATGTATACTAAGTTACTATATTATACCATTTCCTTACGAACACTCTGCTTGTTTCGTTGTGACATTATTATGATAGTTATAAGTTACTTTTCTTGCAACTAAATAAAAACACAGGTTTTAAACAATTTTATTGAGAAAAATTATTTTATTGCAATTTACCACCTCATATTTATGTGAACAGGGATTTTCAACCCTCGCAACAATTAAGTGTAAAAAGAGAGGAACTCTTCAATGCATTGATGAGGAAATGAGAGTTTGTCTCTCAAATATAAGACCAAACATTGAAGAAATCGCAAAGTCTCATCAAGCTCATGTTTCTCATTAACACAGGAATGTATAAACTTCATAGAGGTATGTTAAGTTTGCTTTTGTTAAATGTGTTATTTTTTTATATATTTAACATATTAGTCTTATTTTGTATACAGTGCGCTATCAAGTATCTGGAGTACTGTAAGTGCACCCAGACTGTATAAAGTTTGAGAACCATTGCAATAGATATGAAATGAACAATGAGTTGAAGGTTAATTTTTTTCAGAATACAAAATGTGTAAAAAGGTACCAAGTTTAGAGCTGTATTCACTAAGATAGAAATGAAGAATACATGGAACTTTTTTCAAAATACAAGGTGTGTCAAAAAGTACAAAAAATCTCGATACTTTTTTGACACACTTTGTATATATAGTAGTTTTCTGGTATTGGAGAATTGAAAATAAAGTGCTCGATTACGTGTGTACGAGCAGTATTTATTTCTTATAAGACAGAATGCATTTCAGATTCGATTGTTATCATTGGGTGCGTTATCTTGACGATAAGTGGCTAACACGCTGCTTTGAAACCAATGGTAACAATGACACCTTAATTATATTGCACCTTATAACAAATATATATATATAGAGAGAGGAAGAGAGAGGCAGTAAGGTAGTTGTAGCTTTATCCGACATAGAGTTAAATGATGTAAACAAAATTGTTTGTTTTTGGGGGGTTTTGTTTTTGTTTTTACAATTAGTGGTCAGACTCCTGACTCCAGCACCGAATACCAAGAAATGCTTGGAAATATGCAACTACCGCTGCCACCGAGCAGGTCCCGGTGTGTAGATGGGTGGCTTTTCTTTTCAACCTACAACCTGACACTTGCAGCAAATGCCAAACGTCAATTTTGTTGAATTTGTCCAAACATTTCAGTATCGTTTCTTTTCTCTCTTTTTTTTAACTTTCTCAATCCACTTCTAACACCCACCCATACCCTTACCCCATACCCTCTATCATCCGGCTTTATTCTGGCTGTCTCCCCATCGAGGGGAGGTCAGTAGGGAGTAGAATTCATTGTTTTAATAACTATGTGTTAATTGGACAGTTGAAACAGTTTGGTTTTGGTTTTCATTCGACACATATTTTTACTTATTATTTTTCTACACATTTCTTTTTGTTTTGTTTTGTTTTTTGCTCTTTTTTGTTGTCCCCGTATTGTCTACAGGTCTCTTGTTACATACGTGACAGGCGTCGTAACTTTTAAAGAGAATGAATCAGCAAATTAAACAACAAGTAAAGGAGGGAGAGAAATAAATAAAAGACTCAGGATTCCGGGTAATGTTGGTTGGTTGGTTGGTTGGTTGGTTGGTTGGATTTTACGACATGATTTCAAAATCTAACTCTACACTAACCATCCAAAAACGACAGTGATTATCAATATAAAAGACTTTATCTCTCACCGGATTGACATAAAATCTTTTAAACGTAAGAAACCGCGCTCAAACAGAAGCTCATGCGATGGCCAGTGCAAAAAAATGCGTTGTCCCGTCGGCATTCCTTTTCAGGAGTGCCTCATGAACTGGGCAATAAACCCGGCCCTTAGCCCTTTTAGGCAAAAGAATAGGGGCTTTCTGGGTGGATGCCCACTCCAACAGGACCACGCGAGTTATTTTACCTCACTCACCCGATAGGAGCTTAGACGTCTTTATAATTTAAGTAGAAAGAAGTCTAAAGTAAAGCAGGTGTCCACAAACTTTCAGCATTGGAATGCACTTTCCCAAATAGCACCACACCGTTCATAACAAACACAACAGTGTTGCTAAGAGTCCCACGAACAGTTTCTTTGCGTATGCAGGACTTCGGGGACCTTACTTTGGGAAATACCCTCGTAGTTTTAAACGCGTGAAGGAGTTTTGGGTAAAAATGAAGAATAGCGCGCAAGAGATAATATCATTAGAATAGCATTTTACATATAAGTAGCATTAGATAACGAAAACTCCCGATGTAGCCTAACCCTAAGAGTAATACTGACTCTAAAACTAAGCCTAATCCTAGCGTTCCAAAGATTTCGGTTATTTCCGTGAAATGTAGTGAACTATCAGATGTAATGAAATATAATGCTTTTATACGTAATCAGATGATAATATCTATGCTACGAATGAAGAATAGCGCGCAAGAGATAATATCATTGGAATCGCATTTTACGTATATATAGCATTAGATTACAGAAATATGGAATTAGCACATATAAAGTGTTATATACCCCGAAGTATATACAATGGGATTTTCTGAGTCTGCCACCTTACAAACGTTGTCTTCTGTGCTTGCCAACAAGGGTTTCTTCACCAAGTACTGAGGTATATTTTGCTAGGGGGTTAAATACTGATTTTTTCAATAAAATACAAATAGATGTTCAAAAATTGATATAATGTGATTTTCTAAAAAAAATTATATTCTATCTCTCACTTTCAAGATGAACCTACCCTGAAAATTATACACCATTCCTATTTTTGTAAGGTGATAAAATCAGCAGGGGGTGAAATACTTATTTAGCCCATTTTAAATGGCGAGGAGTTCCTCTATTAAGACTGTGAGATATGAGACCATCCTGGTCATTCCTCACAAATCTTTCACTTACGATTTTATATAGATTTTTAAAAAAAAATTTTTTTTAAATAAGTGATCATCATCCACTTGTATGTGTGGCATCTTTTTCCTTTTTTTATCACATGACAAAGAGAGAGAGAGAGAGAGAGAGTGAGATGGAGAGCGACAGATAGACAAAGACAGAGACAGAGAGAGAGACACAGAGAGAGAGAGAGAGAGAGAGAGAGAGACACACACACACACACACACACACATAGAAGAAGAAAATGGTTTATTTTCACACACACACACAATATAAACAATGTCACACAAAACAAAAAACGTAATATTAGCTGTTGTATGTGGAGGATGATGAGCCTATTCTAGTAGTGACCACCTCAGTTGATTTTTTTTGCCATAGATTGAAAGTTGATTATAGTGACAGAATTAGATACTAACAAATGATGTGTATTAAGTATTATAGAGATTGTTATTGAATAGCTCAGTCGGTAGAGCGTCTGCCTAGGAACCACAAGGTTCCTTGTTCGATACTAGCTCTTGCTAACTCAGCGTAGGAATAGCACAACATTTAAAAAAATATATAAATCCGCACTCAATTCGTTTTGTAGTGATGTCTAAAATAAGTTTTGTTATTATTCTACAGCCAAAGAATCTTTAAGAATCAAATTGTTTCCTAGAATTTCGGTTTGTATTATGTAATTATTTTACCTATAAAAAAAGTTGTGGGTGACAAGACTTTTAAACCACCCTGTACAATTTGTATTATTTGTACTTTTCAGACTGTTGTCCTCATCATTATTATTACATACACAATATTTTGGATGATATGATCTCTGGCCTTCTTCAGCTGTTTCTTGTCGAATTCTGGAATCTTCCCGAACTTGGGAACCCAAATTCAACAAGAAACACCTGAAGAAGGTCGGAGAGTACAATGGCTGAAACATTGTGTTTATAACAATAAATTTTACTGGCTGGATTTCTTATCTTCTGTTTTTTTAATGTTTTGTAATCTATTAACTGTTGCTATATTCATTTTTTCTAACTGATTTTAATGTTATATATCCCTTACCCTGTTGGGTAGATATACAGGGAGAGGGCTTTTTTCTATTAATATTATTAATATTATGAGAGGCTCCGTGGTTATTCTCCATAAACCTTTTACTTACTTTCTTGCTGGAGTAACTGGCTGGTTCCTTATGACTGGATTTTTTAAAATCTTCTTTTTGTTATGTTCTGTAATCTCTTATCTGTTGCTATCTTCATTTCTTCTAAGTGGTTGACTGGTCTGTCTTTAAAATCCTGGTCATTCTGTGACTTTATCTTCAAGATGCTAGTTCACTAAGGCTGCCATTAGTTCACTCAGAGATAACACGAGGCATATATTTTGTGGGATTCCATTTTTATTCAGAACCAGATTTTCTCAACCTAGGATCCTTCAATCACATACATGGAGTAAGAGGAGCTCATGTTTACCTTAGGATGTCTCCGGCTTAACAGACTAAGTTAAGCTCTGAGCTTTTCTTTTTCATAGTCTGTGTAACTAGAAAGAAGGGTAACCAGAAAGAATGTTACCCAAAGATTAATGATTAAATATTTCTCTGTGTATAAGTTTTCTTTTTATCTATAATACATTTTTTACATTTGTTCCAACCTGATGAATATTTCAAAAGCATTTACCGGTTTATTAATTTATGTTGTTCTCATTTCAAATTATAAGAATTAAATGTGGTTTTGGATTTAGTGTCCAAAACTGTTTCTTATAATACGTTAGAATGCTTCGGAGAAACCTTCAAACGTAGGTAAACATAGAATGTGATAAAATCCATCAAAGAGGTAGATATAATAACAATACAGACTTTATTATCTGAGCACATGTAACATGAAATATAGAACATAGACACAAACAGGACGCAACTCTTTAGCAAGTAAGAGAGAGTTCTTATAGAATATAAGAGTCATTTACTGTATATGGCCCACGAGGTTAGGGTCTATAAAGGGCTACGTACTCATATGAGTACATTCCTATAGTTGGGGAGGGGCACATAATGGGCCCTTGTCGGGTGAATCTTTGTGGATCCCAGACGAAAGAGAGGCAGATATCTTCTCTGACTGAGTTTAACTAGCCAGGTCGTATTGCCATCTAATGGCAAGTCCTGGCGGCACTATCCCCCCCCCCAAAGGAAGACAATCGTTACAAAATTAATGTTCATTTTTCTGGTTTGTCTTTCGATTGAACATATAATAGGTGGAATCGATTACACCTGGCAGAAGGAGAAAAATCAATTCAATGAAAAAGACAAGTATTTTTTCTTATTCTTTAATAAATTAGAAAAATGTCCCCCTTCGCCAAATTTCTTTTCTTTCTTTTCTTTTTTGCTTTAAATTAAAAATAATGAATAAAACAAAATAAACAGATGAAAATAAAGCCAAACTTGAAGCAATTTACCTCCATTATTTTCCATTCGACGATAGAAAAATAAATAAAATGAAGCTTTCAAAAAATCTTCAAAGACCTGAGGTTTTTTTTATGACAGAATTGGCAAGAGGGGGATAAAGATTTATCAAAAAAAAATTGTAGGAAATAAATATACAAGAGCAGTTAACTCTAGCATTGTATTTGTGCAAAGATTCTGATAACTTTTCCTGGAAGGCCAATTTCCGGTAGACAGACCAATTTCCGACTGAACAGAATTGGCGCGCTCTGCTAGCCAGGACCGGTCTTTGACAGATAAATGCGAAACGCATCCTTCAGTTGTTAAAGAAGCGTTCTGTCTTCATGGCTGCCTCATCATCCTTCTTCTCAAAAGACTTCCACTTTTTTTTCAGGCTGTCGTCTGCTACTTCCAGTTTCTTTTGTTTCTTTTGTTTTTGATTCTTATT
The DNA here is from genome assembly GCA_023376005.1 of Doryteuthis pealeii. Classification (NCBI taxonomy): domain Eukaryota; kingdom Metazoa; phylum Mollusca; class Cephalopoda; order Myopsida; family Loliginidae; genus Doryteuthis; species Doryteuthis pealeii. The sequence goes on along the minus strand of CM042157.1, from coordinate 99,308,982 downwards.
TTTATTTCTAGAGTTCAACTCCGCCTAAAAGTCTCTTGGGTTTTCCAGTTTGCACTCGCTTTCATTTTCTTTTATTTTTATCATGTTATTAAATGACACAAGCTTAATGTCTTCCTCGGTTCACTTTTCAATTTATCCACTGAAATTTCTTTTTCTTATATATATATATATATATATATATATATATATATATATATATATATATATATATATATATATATATATGAAGTAAATGGAAGTGAATCCGACAGTATGAATTTTTTTAGAAAAAACAAATGATGTTATTAGTTTGCTGACAGAATCTGTTTCGACCTTTTTAATAAAGCGGTCTTCATCAAGAGTAACATATGAGGGAAAGACGGAATATATATATATATATATATATATATATATATATATATATATATACACATACATATATATATGTATGTGTGTATATATATATATATATATATAATATATATATATATATATGAGTAAGAATGAATAAAGAAAAGAAAGAATAGAATGGATAATAAAAGATGAATTTAATCAATATCATTTACACTTGTGTGCGGGGGGTGTATGTGTGGAGAAAGGTAGACAAACACGGTTTTACATGTTGTACAAAATGGATGTTGTGATGTCGACGTTATAACGTTTCGGTCTGTCAGACCATCTTCAGGACGTTGGATTGAGTTCTTGCTTCAACGGTGAACATTTTCATACTGGTGAATCAGAAGGTCGTGAATAAGAGAGAGGTGTTCAATTGTTGGTGTTAGCAGGAGTTGGTAGTGGGAGTTCTACGCATTTATCTTTCCCCAGATGGGGATGTGTAGCAATTAAGGTTCTGATAATGATGCCACAGGTGTTAGTCGTTGAGAGAGGTCGTAAGTGGGTCATATGCACTGGGTTTGGTGGAGATGTAGTAGGTCATGTACAAATGATAAATGGTAGTAGGATTTGTATGAGTATATATATATATATATATATATATATATATATATATATATATAATACGAGGGTGAGTTAAAAAGTAATGCCATTTTGTTTAGAACAGGTATAATTACCAACAACACAGGAACAAGTACCATACATCAAAATGAAGCTGGTCCTCTGTGGATAACATCCTTACTTCTCCACATAGTCACCGTTTCTCTTAATAGCAACGTTCCATATTTGAATGAGAGCATGTATACCTACCCTGTAAAATTCTGTTGACTGTTCTTTGAGCCATTTCTTCACTACATATTTCACTTCCTCATCACTGGATTAATGTTTGCCTCTCCAACCTATTTTCATGGGGCCGTGGAAGTGAAATCTGTAGTGAAGAAATGGCTCAAAGAACAGTCAACAGAATTTTACGTGTATGTAGGGCGCTAGGTATCCACAGGGAAGCCAAGATGGCACCAGCTCGTAAAAGTTTGGGAACCACTGCTCTATGTTTCTGCTCGACCATCGAACTTAAGCAGCGATGACCCTGTTCAATGCTTAATTGGGTGATCACTTAAGCAACAGTTGGTACTGTAAGCAACCTGAATCCTTTCTTTATCAAGATGACTTGATTTAGCATTAAATGATCTGAAAAGGTTAATATTTCGTAAAACCAACCAACCAACCACCCAACCAGAATGTTAGCTACTACACCACAAGCATTCTCCAGTATAAATTAGAATTATAAAGGAATTTGGCTTTTTTTTAAATAGCCTATCAACCTTCGTGGGTTATTTAATGTTAATGTCATCCTTGCAGAAGAACAGTACTGGTAGGATTTTGTTGGAATATTTTTGGATATAAGGTGTGCTGGAATCCACTACTTAAACTTACAGATTCTGCGTGAGCGCGTCGATTAAAGCCAGCCAATCAACACGCTCGAATACGTAGTTAGTTAACTATTTAATCACCGATCTTGAAAGTTATTAATTTACAAGTATTCGCTACGGACGAACGGATCTGCAACCAAGGACTTTGATCAACCAAAGGATTTTACCCAACACTAAGGGACAACCAAATGATTCTTCACTAAGGATCAGCTTCTACTTAACACAAGGCATCTCTACTTTAAAGTGCTCTCACTTGAAGAGTAAAAATGGCCACACAAATCTTAACAGACTTAACCCTTAGCTTGTTTCTTCTTGTCATCAAAGAAAAAAAAACTTGTTGTCTCCTCGTTTTCATGATTCATAACAATTTTCTTATCCTCGTAGTTAAAATTTAATCCATTTGAATTCCTCTCGCTTAACTTTATTTCGCGCCAATGTTTTTCGCCAATGAACGTAAATTACAGTTTGATCACGTTGTTATTGATTGATTGGGACTTCAATATTTTCCCAAGGGTATTAGTTGGATGCACGTGGTCTAAGGGTTAGATTCGTAGGAAATGGACTCATCGACCCGAGTTCAAATCCTGGACGAAGCTACAGTGCACATAGAGCTAATACCCTTGGGAAAGGTATGAACCCAACTAATCTCCCTCCAGCTATGGGTAAATAGTAGGACTGACTGAGCTCTTTAATCTCGGTTGGGCAACCAGTCTAGGAGAAGGAAAACTCTGAATTCAAACCTGTTAACCTCAGCTTGGGGTGATCACTACTAGAAACTAAAAAATAGATGTTTTTAAATTAATCTAAATTGATCGTAATTGCGCTACTGGATTTCGAATTCGCTGACAGTCCAGCAGGTTAGCCACTACGCCCAACAATCATGTGGTATACGCAGTCAACATGGATATGTTTTGCTAGACAACCCACTCCACCAAAAAATGGTTGTATCAAAATGGCGGGAATAGCGTGAATGATCTATTAAACTGCATCGCTAATACTGCACCACTATTTCCTGATGAACACACTGTTACTATTCTTAGCCAACGCCTATATTATTTGCCCTCATTCCCTACAGCCTAGTTATTCGATTTCACTGATCTACTTATTGGTTTCTAGGTCATTTTTCTTTTCATTATTACGAGACATATAAGGCCGGATCAAAAAGTACCGAGACTAAAGATTTAGGTTTGTTTGTCTTTGTGGTTTTTTTGTTTGTTTTTTTGTTTTTCTTTTTTGTTTCTTTTCTTTTTGGCGTTGATGTCGTTTATTTAAAATGGTGAGGGATGTCACTTGGTGTAGTGGCTAACGTGCTGGACTGCAAC
>CM042157.1:99285858-99293358 GCA_023376005.1 Doryteuthis pealeii | reverse complement strand
AAGTCGGTATGTTCAAAAGTCGGTATCAGCCAGTCAACGAGGGAGTCTATCCCCCTTTTCATTTGAGCTAGACCAAAGAGATTGGTTTTGCGTCTGAGGTGTAGCGTCACACCTAACATTAGTTCCTTACTTTACCGCACAGATCCCAGTACTACTCATACGCTATATATATATATATATATATATATATATATATATATATGTGTGTGTGTGTGTGTGTGTGTGTTCCGACGCTGAAAATCCTTACACTTCAACGAATCTTTCAAGGGTTTTAGCCTATAACGTGGCATTTGCGGACAGTAAACATGTGGGGCTGGGCTAGCAGCAACGCACAGTTCAATTTCTGCCTCTTTTAGCATCGATACCCTTTACCATGAATGCCCTTTACAAAGACAGTATTGCAAACGTTTAAATCAAATTCTCTTCAATGGTTCCTTGTTTCTCCCCTCCCACTCGCCCACCGCCTCCTCCTCCGTCTCCTCTGCCCCCTCCGCCTCTATATAGCTTGTATTATCTGAATTGCGTTATAGTTCGACCTTTTATCGGTGGGTTTTGCCAGAGACACTCCACTTGTGGCGCGGTACTGTATGAGGCATTAATTTTTCCCGCCTTTCCCAACTGTCGAGAAAATTGCATTATGGGAGAGCGCGTTAAATAATGCATTACATATAAGACGCAAATTATAGTGTCAATTCTAATTGTGCTTATTATTACCGAATCGTCTTGTCTTTGGCAACGAGATAATATCAAACATCTCCCATCACTCGAGCCCCCCCCCCAGTGTTCTCACAAGCTCAACTCATTGGCATTGCAGTCTCGGAAGACTATATAGTTCTTGTGCCCCTGAAGTTACAGCGCCTCCTGTGACTGTGAAGTCCAATGTTCGAAAAGCATTCTCAGCTACAGATGTCGCATGTGAAGGCTGTCCCTGAAAATGTTGATTCTTGCTGAGAGCTCTTTATCTCTGGCCCTGTGCCATACATTGTACATACACATCGACATTGCAGTCTTGGAAGACTATATAATTCTTGTGCTCCTGAAATTACAGCGCCTCCTGTGACTGTGAAGTCCAGTGTTCGAAAAACATTCTCGACCGCAAAATGTCGCATTTGAAGGCTGTCCCTGTAGATGTTGATGTTCCAGTGCTTTGTTACCGCCGCTTTCTTCTGGACCTCTAGGCTTCATGGTGTTGCGCCGCCCCTAGAGCAAGATCACTAAAAGCGTGCAAGAAGAGTTCCTGTTCTTTCTTGGACGAGTTTTTCTCACACGCTTCTCGCCGAACCAAGAGATCTGGGTTCAATTACAGTTAAAGCGTGTCTGATAATTATTTTTTAATCAAGTTTGGTTTCAAGATCTGTTAAAGTACGCATGGGTAGTACTGATACGGTTTGTATAGAACAGGAAAAATTAATATTATATAACTGTCTGTTATCAAAATACTATTGGCCAATAAAACGTGCAATTAAAATAGATTGAATGATCATCAAAAATATAATTATGATTAGGAAAAAAAAAGTATGGGTTAAATCGAACTTAATGGACCTAAATTCCACCATCGTATGTCACCCCACTGAAAGAAAAAAATACCAAAAATCAGGGAATCAACCGAATTTAAGGAAATTTTCAGTGTTGATATATTAATGAATAAAAGATATAATGCACTAGTTATTTTATTTAAAAACTTTTACATTTTTCTGGTTAGTTAACTTTGAACCACGTATGTTTGTGAATCTGTGTTACGACTCAAAGATACGTGGTTCAAAGTTAACTGACCAGAAAAAAGTAAAAGTTTTTAAATAAAATAACTGGTGCATTATATCTTTTAGTAACACTGAAAATTTCATTAAATTCGGTTAATTCCCTGATTTTTGTTATTATTTCTTTCGGCGGGGTGACATACGATGATGGAATTTAGGTCCGTTAAGCTCGATTTAACCCAAGACTGCATAGCTATACATACACCATTAAATTCCGTGGCGTCATTGAAACCCGACTCGCATAAAAATGTACTTGAATATGACACTAAGTGATTATATTATAAAATGCTAAATTATAAATATGATCTAAACAGCAAAAAAAAAAAAAATCATGGTGTACTCTTTTCTTTCGTATTTTCTAGTCAGCATACAGAAATGTCTCTTTTTCATGTATTTATATTTATTTACTATTATAAAGATACATTGTATTAACAAAATCTGTTTTTTTTCCTAGTATATGTGAACACCGACAGTAGTAGGATTAATGGACCGGATTAGCTCAGTCGGTAGAACGTTCGGCTAGAAACCACAAGGTTCCCAGTTCGATACCGGTCCTCGCCAACACAGCGTTATGAGTAGAACAGGGATCTGTGCGGTAAAGTAAGGAGCTGATGGTAGGTGTGGCGCTCCACCTCAGATGCTAAAACAATCTCCTTGGTCTAGCGCCATTGAAAAGGGGATAGACTCCCTCGCTGACTGGCTGATACCGACGTTAGGCCGCCTGTCGACTTTTTTACTACTCACTTAAATCCCCAAACCGCTCAGAAGGGGCTCTTTAGCCTTGGCTGGCAACCCATCTAAGACTTGGAATTGTCCAATACAAAAACCCCGCTGTCTAGCGGCTTTACCTCATCCCAAGGAAAGGATAGGGGAGTAAACCCCGAAAACAAATCCGGAGCCGAAGTCCCTAAAGTAGCGTGATGCTGAAATCCAGTGCTACCCAGCAACTGCTACGACACTACCGCGGCCTAACTGCATTGGCTTCTTGGCTTTCCTTTGGATCACAGCGGTAGTGTGGAGAGGGGGGATTTGCTGCTTGGGCAACAGCTTATCCTCCATATGAACCCACCCAGGCTACGTAGTTAAAAAAGAATTTGCCACTACTCCATCGTCTCTCGCAGACGGAAGGATGCCCACAACCATTGTGGTATTAATTGTATCGTGAGCATTGTATCACAATATGTATCATATCATGACCTGACTGCATCATTGTATGCCTTTTATTTATTTATGTTTATACATACATACATACATACATACATATATATATATATATATATATATATATATATCTAGGGCCGGTTTAGCTCAATCGGTAGCGCATCCGGCTCAGGTTCTGGGTTCAATACCAGCCCTCGGAAACTTTGCTTTTGTGTAGCATGCTTGGATCTGTAAAGTGGGGAGCTGGTGGTAGGTGTGGCGGTCCACCTCAGACGCAAAAACAATCTCCTATGTCTAGCGCGAGTGCAAAGGGGATAGACTCCATCGATGTCCGGCTGATACCGACAATAGGCCATTCCGTCTACCTTCCTTAATTTACTTACTTACATATTAAGTGAATCTGGCAGTAAATAACCCATAAGGAGATGTCATGCCGTTAAACAAGCCAAAACAAACTAAACAGCTAAGCTATAGGCATGACTTTAGTTATCATTAAAATTCAGTGACGTCATTGAAATTTCATGACGTCATTAACTCTTTGGCTTCCAAATTTTCTGCACGGCTGAACCAATTTTTTTCGGTATTTTTTACTTGTATGATGGGGTATTTCAAAGTGCAACCGGATCCCTATTGCAAAAGGATCAAGTACCAGTTCCAAGGTTTGTTCACAGATAAAACAAAAGATGGTAGAGTGTTTTTCAGTGTAGACAAGTGAAACATGCGTCAGCCGCTGCCAGCGTCTGACGGTACGATTGCAAGGGTGGAAGGGCAGCTGATAGCGGCTTAAAGAAGTAAAAGAGTTAAAACCCAACTCGCATAAAAATCTACTTGAATCTGACAAGTTGTATTTTTTCCACTAAAGTAGGTAAGTGATTTCGGCATTAAATAACCCATAAGGAAATGCTTTGCCGTTAAACACGCTTAAGCAAACCAAACAGCTTAGCTATAGGCACGATTGTGACTGTTATTAAAATTCAATGACGTCATTAAAATTTCATGACGTCATTAAAACCTAGCTTGCATAAAAATGTACTTTTTCCACTAAAGCATTAAATAACCCATAAGGAGATTATATGCCGTTAAACAAGCCAAACAAAACCAAACAGCTTAGCTATAGGCACGATTGTGGATGTCATTAAAATTCAATGACGTAATTAAAATTTCATGACGTCATGAAAACCTGACTCACCTAAAAATGTACTTGAATCTGACAACTTGACAAAAAGGATTAAATGAAGTCTTAGCGGCCATTTTAAGAGATTTATATCGAAAACCGCGCGAAATAAGAACCTTTGTTTGCAACACGCCATTGGCATTGGAAATCTTTTCGAAGAAAAAAGTAATAAAACAAAAAAGTAAATAAACAAAAAGGTGTTAAAATCTCCAATTACGGTCGTTTTCTTTGACGTTTTAGTGAAAAAGCAAATAAAATTGGCTAATGAACCAAATAAATATGGCGGTTCAAGTTGCACCAAAAATCCTTTTGATTTGTGAAAGGAAAATTTAACATATCAACTTACAATTGAGCCGAAGAGAAAGGGTGAGGCTCATCTGGTAAAGACGCTTAGATGTCAACAAGTGCTGTGTAGATTGATTGGCTGGTTTTGATTTTGGGGCATGTCAACCCTTGTTGGTTATTTTATACCAAATACGTTTTGTTTTATTCATTCTTGTTGGGTATTCAATTTTTTCAAACTCAATCTTTTTAAACACATTTTTATACTCTTTTTTTATTTATTCTAACCATAGATGGGACCCTAACAGGTACTACCACTCCAGGTCAGAGTCGACCTGGGAGTAATGGTGATTAAGAGATACTCTATATTCCCCAAAGTTCCAGAATTGGGACTTCACCACTACATGCTGTTGAACATCGGGACAATCATATAGATACTAGGACTTGACATGATCAGCTGAACGACCAGAGGCGGCTTCTTCGACAACCGTCAAGCCTAAGTAAGAACCAAAGTGGAGTGTTGCATGTCATAGACTGATCAGCCACCAAGATTCCATCCTTAAGCATCACGGTTCACCATCCACGATCAACAGGTGACTCCATTGGGGGATTTTACACCTCTGCATAGTGCAGTCGCGTGTTCTACTGCTCCAGCCGACAGGGTAGGACTTCAGTCAATTAATGCCCCTGGTTTCTGAACTAACCAAATGGCACTCTTGAAATTTGTAGATAAGCCCGACGTGCCGACGGAGCTTAGAAAATGTTGACAGATAGAAACACTTTTAACAGAATGCATGCCACCCAGGAAAGAAAAGGGTAAGATATACCACTCTGTCGGCGGGGCTTAAGATATACCACGTGCAGTGGCGTAGCGGCCAACGTGCAGGACTGCGACGTCGTAGCAAGTGAGTTCGAACTCCACTCGTGCTACTATGTTTACTTTTTGAACTATACCATTGCAATCCTAACTTTGGGTTAAAGGGTCCAACTACTGTTCTTCAACAAGAATGGAATAGGCATTAAATAACCCACGAAGGTTGATATGCCATTAAACAAAGAAACTGAAACAAAGTTTAGTGCGACCATCATCCCACCCCATAGGAGGTATCCTGTGTATGATTAACTGCATCCGTTGGTGAGTCTGTGGAGTGTGAAGGTACACCTTCCTTGACATTACTCCCAGGTCCACTCTGACCAGGAGTCCTAGTTATTGTAACGATTCCATCTTTGGGTTAGATATGTATGTTTAGAATGATTTTAACTCCATTAATATGTCAAAGTGAAATTTGTGCGTGAGATATTTTAAGTTGAAAGAGGCTGCACAAACCCCAGTCCACTATCTTTGCAGTCCCGCACTTTGTCCAGTGGCAGAGGAAAGTCCGAGAGGACTGCGCTACCGAGCTGCTGCAGAGGGGTGTTTCAAGTAGTATTGAGTCACTTCACGAGAGGAAAGACTCCCTGGAATCCCCAGCGCTTGCACCCAAGCGCCAGGTTGTGTTGGGGATTTATGTGAGTAGTAAGTACCCCAATTCTACTACTATCGATCGATGACCATTGGCTCCCGTGGAGCTCATCCGTCCTTTGACAGCACTTGTTTTTAGTAATGCTGGCTGACCACACACCCACCCCATGAGACAATCCGAGGCATGCCTGACGGGGGTCCCAGTTTAGTCGCCAGTAGACCGACCATGGAAAAGGTAGTACTAGTTTACATGGTAGTAGTAGCACGTAAGATTGAAGAAGACCTGACATCACACACTATATAATTATTCTGTAATTATTAGTATTAGAAAGGAATACTTGAAACCATATTTTTCATAGTCTCTTTATTATTATTCTTATCTTGGGTATATTTTCTATGTTCTTTCTCACTCTCCTTAGAGTATTATAGCTGATCTTAACAGTGCTGTTGTTTGGATGGTCTTCTTTGGATTTCCAATTCTTCCAGACTATTTTCCAAACCCTTGGGAACCGTTCCAAGGGACGCAATTAAAATTGGTAAGACCTTTACTGTCATGTTCCACAGTTTGTTCAGGTCTCTGGCCATGTCCAAGTACTTATTGTTATTATTATTATTTTCACTCCTTTTGAGTTTTTCACATCGGTGATAGCTGATGGTAATTCTCTGGAGTCTGAATGACAACAAGTCTCCTCAGGTCTCCAGGACTCTTCTGACTATTCAAGCCGATTGCAACAGTGCAGTAGTCTAGATGGTCTCAATTCTTCCTCTGATTTCTAGATCCTCCAATCCGTTCTCCAAGTTCATTGGGACCGTTCCAAGTGCACCAACTACAATTGGTATCACTTTCACTCTCATGTTCCACTGCTTTTTCAATTCTCTGGCAAGGTCCAGGTATTTATTATTATTATTATTATTATTATTATTATTATTATTATTATTATTATTATTAAGCCCTTATTTAGTTCCACTAACTCAGCAACATCGTCTAAATTCCTTTTTTCCGGGAACGCTCTCACGTGCCTAGGTTTGATTTAAAAGGTTTTTCGCAACGCGGGTTTTATTTCCCGAGCAATGCAAATGAAATATCGGGAATTTTGGAAACAGTACGTAAGAATTGAATTGTTGTGTAACAAATGGGCTGTCGAATGTATCGCTTGCTCCGGGCTGATCAACACGAGCCTCTGCCAAGTTTTCACTGGATAAAATAAATATATTGTACTTATGTATGCATAATGTATCAGTGCTACTGTATGGCTGCCCCACTTGGACCCTAACGAGACGCCGAGAAAATAAGCAAGACGGGAGCTGCACAAGAATACTGCATGCAGTCCTGAACAAGTCGTGGAAAAGGCACCCCACAAGGAAGCAGCTGAACGGCCACCTGCCCCTATCTCACAAACCCTTTGAGTGAGACGGACAAGACATGCTGGACACTGCTGAAGAAGCAAGGACGAACCCATAAGCGACCTGCTCATGTGGAAGTCAACACATGGACATGCAAATGTGGGCCGCCCAGCAAGGACCTTAATTGACCAGCTCTGTGCGGATACTTGATGCTGCGCAGAGGACCTCACTGTGACAATTAATCAATAGAGAATGTTGGTGAGAGATTGTCATGGATATCCTTGCTAATTGTGTGACATGATTATGATGATGATGATGAT
>CM042157.1:99250858-99280858 GCA_023376005.1 Doryteuthis pealeii | reverse complement strand
TTTACACAAATAAGAAACATATAACACACAAACCATTCACGCTCATTCCCTACACATCCCCCCCCTCCTCTCTCTCTCTCTCTCTCTCTTCTGTGTCTGTCAGTTATCTGTCTCTTTCTCTTTCTCTCTCTCTCTCGTATTTATATATATACACACACACACATATATATATATATATATATATATATATATATATATATATATATATTGTACACAAATGGAACATGTAACAAAAATACACCATTTCCTTTCACGCTCATCCCTTACACATCTCCCCCCTCTCTCTGTCTATCTCACTCTCTCTCTATTTTATATCTATCCCTCTCTTTCTCCCTCTCTCTCTCTCTCTCTCTCTTCTCTCTTCTCTATTATATATATATATAATATTATATATATATATATATATATATATATATATATATGTCCAGCATTATGATGGATATTTCGAAATGACGCCTGATGTTTCTATGAAACCCTTCTTCAAGTAGTTGTGGGGGGGGGGTCTATAATGACGTTCGTTAATCGTAAATGCACTCACGCCACACGCATATACACCCCACGCCCATACGCCTACACGAAAACACTTTCTTTTAATGTACGTAGAAAACTAAATATAAGTGTCTCCGTTGCACAAACATTTTTAGCGAAACGATATTACACATACACACAACATTTGAGCGTTTCCATCTCCGTGTTACGGTTAACAATCTAGTCTCGCAGATCCATTACTACTGCTTAGCAACTTCGATCTTCGCTTGTTGCCCCATATTTTTCGATCTTGTCGAATCCTACTCTTGGCAAACTGTTTGGGTTGGGAAAGGGCGTCTAATTGTGATGCAATTGTTAGCAAGCTAGTCTTGCAGATCCATTACTATTAAATAGCGAGTTCGTTCCTTGCTGGATGCCCCATACATACGTCCTTGTGTCTCATTCTATCCGTGATGAACATTGTAAGAATCAAATTATCATATTGAGGTATATCCACAGTTCCTGCTAGTAGAAATTATTATTACCAATTAAGCGTCCTGCGTATGACGTTAAATTACATCTGGTGGTGAGGTTTCAATTCTGGAGTAGAATATCCATTTATTGCCTTTTCTCTGTGTTCTAATCTAACCCGGAGTAGTCGCACCTGTTAAGGTTCCATCTATGGGTCAAATACCATAGTTAGAGGTCAAATAGAATAGGTAATAAAATTTGTTTCTGCTGTATACAAATAAACGTATATGTTGTATACTCTCTTTACTTCTATTATTTTTCTGCTCATCTTTGGTATCTTATATTCTTCTTCTAGTGTCGGGACTTCGTTTGGAGATTTTGTGTCTGGTCTTCCATTGGGGATTTCTCGTCTATCATAAGCCCTGGGTCATTGGTAGTTTTCGGATAATAACCCAAGACTTTGATTTGCTTTAGATCCTATTTCATTCCGAAATCCCCACCAGACAACTGCGCAGATTGAGTCGGCAGCGCGCTTAACGCAACTTACTCGCTCCGTGGTTTTGGCCAATACTCTAAGTCTTTCTAATCTAAACAGGAAGATGGCATTCTCCACCGATTCTCATGGTATCCACCGGAAGGAGGATCAGGATGAGGTCAACCTGTGTCACTCAAACCTTCAAGGCCACTGGCTGTACTCATTCAGCCATTTTGGTTTCAACACTGACTGTACATAAGTGTTAGGGTATTAACAATTATGTAACATTTCTACCAATATATTAATTGAATCAGTTGGACCAGTTAGTATAACGGATATAAGGGTTGAGTTACAGGGTGAGCAAAAAACAAAACAAAACAGAACCCACCCACAAATGTTGTAATAAAACTTCTTTCTTTTCTTTCAGAATCTACAGTCAACTTGGAGCTTAAAATGTTGTAAAAGTAATTTTCCCCAATATGTCATGGTCAACCAAGGAAAAAACATTTTGCGTGGAGGTCTATTTCACCAAACAAATCATACACTGTAGTGCAAGCCAATTTTCACCATACTCCATCAAAAACAGGATTTTTGACTGGGTCCAAAAATTCAGAGAGTTTGGAACTGTGCAAATTCTTCATTCTAAAGGTCTAAGAGTTACTTATTCTGGTCGCAGGGTGAGTGCTAGGGCATAAAGAAACATTGATGTTGTACGGGACTCAGCGAATGCCTTTAAAGAGATAGAGAGAGAGAGAGAGAGAGAGAGAGAGAGAGAGAAGAAAGAGAGAAGAGGAAAGAAGGAGAGAGAGAGAGAGAGAGTTATCTTTTTAGACAGAGAATTCCTTTAAAGCAAAGCAACCAAGATAATTGAAACTTTGAAGAATGATTGGACAAAGACTGAAGTTTAAGTCCAACTAGCATCTTGAAATTTTATAGTCATTGATGAGATTAGATAAAATTTATTTGGGGTCTTTTTTTTGGGGTCACCCCGTAATACATTTCTAAGTGACATCTGGAAGTTGCAGATTCAATCCTGAGCGAAAATAAAATAGAATACTTAACATAGCTTAACACTTGTATCCGATCAATCAAATAAAGAGTTTGGTTGGAAGTTCCACGAAGGATTCTACCAATTCTACCAATTCCGAGATGAAGGATTTTGAGTTTGACAAGATGGTTCTCGAGTCCGCCAAGAAAAATCTGAAGAGGGTAGGATGGCATATCGGACAAAACGGTGGGTATATAATAATAAAGATGAGGACAACAGTCCGACAAATCAAAATTACACAAGAAAAATGATCTTGCCATCTTGTTAACTTTGCTCTTTCTATGGAACACTGTAAAGACTTTTGATAGTACAAAAGAATGCTGAGAGAGAGAGAGAGAGAGAGAGAGGAGAGAGAGAGAGAGAGAGAGAGAGAGAGAGAGTAGGACAAATTAGATTCTGACATGAAAAGTTTTCTGAGTGCGACAAGAAAAATCTGAAGAGGACAGGATGGTATATCGGCCGAAACGTTGTTTATATAACATAAAAATAAGGAAAAGAGTCCGAAAAATCTAGATAATAAAATAGAATCCTTAAAACCCCGTAGAATTTCCATATGATGTACTTTATTATCACTTCAACAAATTCCTACCTCGTCATTTCCTTTGTTAAAAGACAAAAAAATACCCCGCACATCTGAAAGTTATATCTGTCTCTGAAGAAACAAAGGATTACTACCAAGACGAGGACAACGGTCCGAAAAAGATATTAATAATGGAGATTTGGTCTTAATTGATATTTATCTTTAACTGAAAATACGTCACTGCTTACGCCACATTACCTAAGATCGTCATAACAGAATAAATACACTCAAAATGTGAGTATGCAACCTTAGACAATCCTCACTGATTTTTAAAACAAGTTTTGATAAATACATGCCCAGTGCCCGGTATTATATATTCATATATAGTTTGTTTTATTTTAATACATATTCAAAGTTATCAGAACAAAGTTTCCATTTCAAATTGTTTTATTTTTTACTCCTTTAATTAATTTGATGATTTTAATTACTTAGGGTACAAACTCTCTGACATTGAATTTTTTAAGTCCCAACAACTCATAATTTTTAAATCGCCCGGAGGGTGTTGATGTTTGTTTTCTTTTTGTTTTTTTGCTAGTCTATGTAATAGAAATTATCAAGTCTTATCTCAAAATTTCTGACAAATGATTTCATTTAATTTCTCGATTTCATCGTTACATTTTCTATTATCAAGTAAAATAAAAGTTTTTTTTTAATTAAAAAAGAAGAAAATTCACTGATATCCACAGGTCCTGCCAGTTTATAATTATTGTAGAATGAGGTTGAATCCTCACAGGATGCCCCATTAAAATCCCTACGTAAAAAATAGATTGCATTGATCCAGACACTCTGAAAAGAAAAATGAATGTCTCCTTTTTGAAATATAAATGAAATAAAAATTCCATGCTGTTATCGTTTAAATTTAATTGTTTAGTTATTTACATGAATATAAATGAAATCTGCCTTTTTTTTTTCAAAAAGCAAGATCTGGTGATAATGAATGTGTATATATAAATGTACTTTGTCATTAATTGTTTTATTTTCCTAGTTTCCCCCGGACATACATACAAACTGCCTTTTAGTTATATATAGATAAAAGAAAATACTAATCTATAAGTTAATTTTCACATACAGTTGGTTGGTGGGATATTTTGCTTAGTGGCATATCAACCGTTGTTGGCAATTTAATATCAAATTTTGTTTTTTATATATACTAGAAAATATATGCACCCTCCGGGTGCAAGTATTTAAGTTTTAATGTAATAAAATGTATATTTAAATTAGAAAGGCTACTGAAATTAATCAGAATGCAGATAAATAATATTTAGAAGGGGATGGGGTATAATCGAAAAATAAAACAACTGAAGCTTACTCTTTCGTTACTCCGTCTTTCATTGCTAGATTTTCCTAATTTAACTATTTAGTTTAAAATAGGAAGTAAAGAATAAAATTACAATTATGTCTTCTTGTCAATGAATTTCTTTTAAGATGTATCCAAAAGGCTTTTGCTCATATTCATTAAGTTAAAACCAAATAATTAGAAATCAATAATACTCAACACATATTTATCAAATTCAAATTGTTAATATCAATATGCAAATTAGCCTTCCCATTCACACTGTAAACCGCTATTTTGTTGTATATATAAATACAATTGTATGTTATTCGTATGTAGATATGACCAACAGTAATAATAATGCAAAACAATTTCATTAATAATTGAGGTTTAGATGAAAATAAAATCACGGTGAATGTGACGTAAATGACTAATGAAATTGTGACTTAGGTACTGGTATAGTTTCGGTTACAGACAGAAAACACTCAATCTCCATTATGATAAGATACTAGCAAATATATACAGCCACTGGGTGCAAGTATTTAAATTTTAATGTAATGAAATATCATATTAGATTATAAATACTAATGAAACTAAATAAGAATGCAGATAAAAAGATTTTGAACAGAGGGAGGTATACGAAAAATAGAACAACTGAAATTTACTCTTCCATCACTCCTGCTTTCATAGCTAAATTTTCCTAATTTAACTATTTAGTTAAATAAGGAAGTAAAAAAGAAAATTACAGTTATTTCTTCTTGTTAATGGGATTTCTTTTAAAATCTATTCCCTCGAGATTTTTGCTCATATTATTAAGATAAAACCAAACAATTAGAAATCAATAATACTAAGCATATATTTATTAAAATCAAACTTTTATATCAATATCTAAATTAACCTTCCCGTTCACACTGTAAACCTCTATTTTGTTGTTATATATAAATACAAATTGCATGTTATTTGCGTAGATAAATAGTGTTACAACCAGTTTTTGTTCATGATTGAGGTTTGAACAATGTCGAATCTTCTCTCCGTGAAATCTCTACTCTGAAAATCTTCGTGTTTGCTCGCAATCACCTCGTTCGACGGTCTGTTCGCATCATCTCGTTCGTATCACGACTGCCAAGAAATTTTGGCTCATTTATTCTCCACTCCTCTCCCACAAACCACCCGTCACTTCCGGTCTGAACTCTTATAAAAGAGTACAGACCTTACGGGCGCCATTTCTTTTCCTAGCCCGAGGTAAGAAGGATTTTTCTTGTTTTCTTTATATCACAAATAAAAATAAGACCATGGAGAATGTGACATAAATAACTAAGGGAATTGTGTGATTTTGAGTAGTGATATAGTTTCGGTTTCAGAGAGAAAACACACACATTCTCCATTATAAATAAGATATTATATAGTTAAGTTATTTCTCGGTTATTTACATTATGTACAAAAGAAAAATCTTTATGAAAATGTTTCAAAGACAACGGAAAAAAAACGAGTTTGAGAGAGTTTAGATCGAGATTATTATACTTTTTACGTATTGAACTTATTTTGAAAATAACTCTTGAATAAATTATCAAACTTTGTAACAATAAACTTATCACACAGTTGTATATCCATAGGTCCATCTAGTTAGGTATTAATATTTGAATTGAACTTTCATGCCTGAAAGATTGTTAATAATTCATCTTTGTCAAACGTATAAATGAAAGGACTGCTGCCGAAAAGAGAAGTGAGCGTACGGAAGCGATGACGGTAATCTGTTTCAATTGAGAACATAATGAAACGATGAAAGCAAGGAAAGTAAAAGAGAGAGGGAGAGAGAGAGAGAGAGAGAGTGTGTGTTGTGTGTGTGTGTGAGAGAGAGAGAGAGGGGGGTGAGAGAGTTAATCAGATCAATGTTACTTTTTACATATTGAAGTATTTACAATAGCTCTTAAGTAAACATATCAAACGTTGTAATTATTAAATTATGATACTTTAGTATATCCACAGGTCCTGCTAGTGAATTATAATTTTTCTGAATATTAATGAAAAAAAATGTACATTTACTGAATTTAGTTAATGTGACGGTGACTGTCATAAAATGTTCATGAGAATTTATTTCCGCTTCCTGGTAGAATGTTGGGATGTAATCATCACCCCTCAACCGCCCACCCACCCTATAAAAACTATTCGGCCTGCTTTCTTAGTCTTTAACTTATTTTTTGTTTAATGTCTTTACAAAATATTTCCCGCATTTTTATTAAAATTATTTCAGCGCCTATCTTTTTATAATATCCGCTCTCCACACTCCCTCGATCGCTCGCTTGTTCCCTTTGCTCAAAGCCCCCCCCCCTTCCCGCACCCGGGCTATAAACGAAGTTTTATTACACATTGAATAAAAGAGCAACTTCATAAAATATGCCGAGATTCTCGTCGAGAAATTTTTACTAATTGTGCCCCCCCCCCCAACTTCGTTCAACCAACCCCCACCCCCAAGATCTACACGCCCCTTTGTCTTAGCTGCCTTCGCGTTTTTGTTAGTTGCTGTTAATTAAAACTTAGTCGTGGCTCGCTGGCCCCGTCTACGAACAGATTTAGATCCATTAAATCGGCGTTCATTTGAACATTCACTTCGAGGGGCGTGTGGGGGGGAGGAGACAAGGTAGAAAATTATATTTTCTCTGGCAACAGCCTAATTAAAACGATGGGGGGTTTTCATAATTAATTCATAGTGTTAATTAATACTTACCGCATTTATAATAATAATGAATAAAATAATAATTAATAATAATAATAATAATAATAAGATAATATTCTGTATCGCAATCTTGCGATTTTTGTATGTAATTTAAGTTATGTAAGTGCTACAATAGCGTAGCAGATATAATACATACATAAACAATACGTATATATACTAAGTATATATATATATAGTATATATAATATTATATATTATGTATATATATAATATATATATAGAGAGAGAGAGAGAGAGAGAGTATAAAATTAGATCAAAAGAAGTGAAGAGATTGAAAGGCAGAGACATTTGGTTTATTTAGTGGCACAGCCAACATTCATGTGTTATGTAATACCAAAGGCATCCTGTCGAAGAACAGAAGTTTTACTATTTAGCCATAGTTGGGTGCATAAGGGGTTCATACCTTTCCCAAAGGTTTAGTTCAAAAGTAAAAGTCATAACGTGACTGGAATTCTTACTCCTTACTACGATGTCGTCGCCAGAAGGTTAACCATTACGTCACTGGGACTTCACCCGCAGAAATACATGTAATAATAACGAGTGAAATGAAAGAGAGCAAAATATAGACACATACTTGGACCTTGCTAGAGAACTGAGGAAACTGCAGAAGTTGATGGTCCGTACCAATTGTAAGTGGTGCCCTCGGAACGGTCCCAAACTTCTAGAACATAATTCGTGTGAATTGGAAACCAGAAAAAGATTCGACACCCTCGCATAAACAGCAATTGTTTAAGATCGGCTAGAAGAGTCCTGGACACCTGAGGAGACTTGCTGTCACTCAGCCTTCAGTGAACGACCGGATACGACTGGTGTGGAAACCTTTAGAATAATAATTTATTTAATAATGAGAAACAAAAATGGAAGATAAAAAATTATGACGGACGCTATCAAACGATAAATAGAAAGAGGTTCACATTGAAAGACCTTGACATGGTTAAGCAAGGGACCTTCAAAGAGAAACAGAAATCATGTAGATAATTCTTTGCACCAAACTAATGGCCGAGAAGGACAAACTACAAACCAAAAGTGAAAAATTGCTAGAGACCCAAACGAATAGTAAATGTAGACTTTGGCGGTAAGCGATGAGCTGTTAAACCAATTACTTCTGCGAATGTAGCAAACTAGCACACGGACCAGAGAATACAAAAGCTAGACACGAGCTGAGGTTGGGTAAAAGTGCCCCTGGGATTATGCAAAAGGATGTAATTTTGGACCACACAGACAAGACTGAGTATAATGCTCAATAAACCAATCTGTTCTTGTATGCCGCACCAAATTCTCTGGGACTTGAAATTAAAACGGATCAACCTTATCCCAGCCAAGGAAGGCCAGACCGCTAGTATATGATAAACAAAAAGAAAGTAACTTGTCTAACTGTGAATTTTGCGATGTGGATAGAAATGAAAAAAATAGACCAAAATATCTGGACCTTGCCAGAGAACTGAAAGTTAGGATTATGAAAGTGGATAGTGAACCATTGTAGTTGTGCACTTGGAACAGTCCAGAAGGATTAGAGGTTTGGAAATTTGGAAATCAGAGGAGATTGAAACAATTCAGAACACGTTGCACTGCTGCATGCTGCAGAGAACAATACTCAAGAAGAGTCCGGGAGACCTGAGGAGAATCTTGCTCTCACTCAGCGCACTCAGTGAATAGACCAATCAAGCTAACTATCTGAATGGTTGGAGACTCAAAGGGAGTTACAAGCTAGGCACGTGGGTGGGAGGCGATCCCACTGGGAATCTGTGCAAGAAAATTATAAAATTTTAACCAACAACTGAATAGTATACGTGTGCGTGCAAGCCATAATCTGTTTCCGGGATGAACGAAACGCATTAAATTCTTTTAGGACTTATTTTAGAGATACAGACTGAATCACTTAATCCCTAGCCAGGAGACCAGATTTTAGTATTGAATTCACTAGAAGAAGAGAAGTTTGCCAATTTTCGTGTCATCTCTGGCCGACAACACGAAGAAAATGAACAGAAGAAGGCGTAAAAGATAAATCAAAGATAGGACCTTGCAACGAGGGCTGAAGAAAGTGTGAAACATGAGGTGATGTCGTATCAGCTGTAATTGGTGTCGATTGAAACGTGTCTGCAAGGGTTTGGAAAGAATCTGGAAGATTGAATAATCCGCAAGAAGAGATAGGGAACCATCCAAAAACAGCACTGTTGAGAATCAGCTAGAATACTCAGAAGAGTCCTAGAGACCTGAGGAGATGTGCTGTCACTTAGCCTCTCAGTGAAACACTGACAAGACAGGTGTTGAAAACTTGAATGGAGTAAAATATAAGAAAATAAATCGAAATGGACCCAAAAAAATCTTATTAATAAGAAAGAAAAAAGAAAAGAAGACCATTGTCCACATTTCAGAGCAAAAAAATGAATGCCATCTTATCCCCCCCCTCCTTGAAATTCCAATTAAGAAGCCAACTTTTGCATCTTAGTCATGCCAAGTCTCACTCTTCACTACTCCCCGCCAAATCTCGTTCACGTCGCTCTGCTTACGAACGAGATTACAGCCTGTAATGACATATTTTCCCGCGGTTGATTAATTACGCTTCTTTCTTAATCTACTTCCCCGTGTGGTCGATCCGCTATTAAAGTGATGAACAAATTGGACATCCCGAGAGGGAAGTCTCCATCCGTCAAGCGTTTTATACAAAACAGCTTGTCTAGAGAGGCACCTGGGATAAAAAAGAGTGACAACTTCCACCATTATAACTGTATTCTGAAGTTGTAGCCATTTTTGTTTTCGTCGAGGCCATGCGTTGTTTCTTGTTTTCAATATCGTTTTTTTCATAAACAGACGAAAACGGGGAAGCAAAAGAACATGCTAGCACAGAAAAAATATTATGAGAAATAAATAAATAAAGAGAAAAGTAGATGAGAAATAAATAAAAAAGAGTAAGTGTAAAGATAAAGTGGTTGAGTGCGAGGTAGCATAACGCTCATCTATTTCAATCAAATGAAGAGAATGAAAAAAAGGAAGGAAAGAAAAAAAGTGTGTGTGTGTGTGTGTGTGTGTTGTGTGTGTTGTGTGAGAAGAGAGGAGAGAGAGAGAGAGAGAGTAGAGCAGAGAGAGGATGAGGAGAGAGAGTTAAATCAAGATCTATTCTATCATTTTCCATATTTTTACATCTTGAATTGCTATGTAGATAGCTCTTCACCGGAATATAGATATAAATATCTGTCATTTATTGTTTGCTCAATAAGCCAAGCCTGGTAACTAGTGATAGTATTATACTAGTATATACATATATTATTACTATTATTATTATCATGCGTGGGTAGTATGATCATCATCATCGATGTCGCGCTATTAGCACGGAATCCTGACAATTTCTCGCCACCTTTCTATCATTCATTTTCCCAGTGAGGTCCTCTAGCGCTAGCAACCTGCATCATGGGTGCTTGTTGGTAATGTAAGGTGTCGCTTGATGGACGGCCCACACCTAGCATGTCCGTGTGTTTGCTTTCCAAGAAGAACGTCACTTATGACTCAATATATTATTATATATACTATATATATATATATTTATTTTGTCGTTAATTGTTTTATTTTCGAGAGATTCCCTCTGGAGCATACACATAACGCAACTGCCCTTTATATAGTGTACTAGCAGCGGCCACATCGGGGGGGGGGTTACCCTGCTGCAGAAAGGTGCGTCGTGTGTTTTTTGTCCCAGAAAACAGGGCAGTTGTAAGAAAGCAAGAAAAAAAAGAAAAAGAAAACAGGTTATATGGTAGGAGCGGAAGTTGATGATTATGTTCTCCTGAAAGAGAGAAGAGAAGTAAGGAAGAAGAAGAAGAAGAAGAAGAAGAAGAAGAAGAAAATTGGACGGTAGATAATATTAACAGAGATAGATAGATAGATAGATATTAGTTATAGAGATGAGCATGAAAAAAACGCAAAAGATTAGACACTAGATAGATACGAACAAGCAGCAGATCATAGAAAGAAGAAGAAGAAGAAGAGAAGAAGAAGAAGAAGAAGAAGAAGAAGACTGGTGAGATTCAAGAAGAAGAAGAAGAAGAATGGGTGAAAGAAGAAGAAGAAGAAGAAGAAGAAGAAGTAAGAAAGAAGAAGACTGGGTGAGGGATTCAAGAAGAAGAAGAAGATAGAAGTGGGGAAAGAGATAGAAGAAGAGAAGAAGAAGAAGAAGAATGGGGAAAGAAGAAGAAGAAGAGAAGAAGAAAGAAGAGAAGAGAAGAAGAAGAATGAAGAGAAGAAAGGATGGGGGGTGGAAGAAGGGGGAGAGCAGAAGAATGGGGAAAGAAGAAGAAGAAGAGTAGAAAGAAGAGAAGAAGAAGAAGTAAAGGCGGGGGGAAATTGATTTTTTTTTCTGAGACGAAGTGAAGGGAGAAAAGATAGTAGACATGTCTGAATGAGAGAAAGTTTTCGAGAAGAAAGAAGAGAGATAGTTGCAGAGCGTGGCTCGGGCGATGGCGGCGATGGCAGGCGTCGATGTTTTCGATGGACATTTTTGTGGCGGTTTTTCGCAGTCAAGATGTCGCCATACGTTCATCTGCCAACGGTAATTCAACCAATCGGCTTAAGTCCGCACATTTTTTCGGGTCTGTGGGGGAAAGGCCCCTTAGGGAATCATGCGAAATTTCGGCGCCCCACAGCGAGATCTAAATACGCATGAAACGCGCAATAGACGCCGGGATTGTTCACATCCACTTCGGGCGTGTCAATCCTGACGCACGTGATGGCCAAGTTGGCCCATCTATTTGTACTAGGAAGGTTAACTGGCTCTGTTTAAGAGAACAAGACGAATAGATGTAACAATATTGGTAAGGAAGTAATAATTTATATAAATAATCTATTATGTCTCTTTCTTTAGTTCTGTAACCGGAAACTACGTCACTGCTTACGTCACAGTGATTTTTTAAAATTCTATGAAAAATCAGATTAAGAGTCATATTTTCAACCGAAATCTTGATACTTATCACACCTTGAGGCTGTATGTAAGTATCGGACAGAAATATATGTTAGGACATTTTCAAGGTTACGTTTCTCTTGCCTGGGTTATATTAACAGAATACATTGACGTGGACGGGATTGATACAGACTTGTTATGAGCGAATGTATATCGAAATATGAAAAATAGTCTTTAGTTAGAGAATATAGTAAGTCCTTCACATTGTAGTTGGTAGTGTCTAGGCTAGATACACTTTGCTACTACTACTATTACTCTACTACTACTACTATTAATACTATCTACTTATACATATATATAATATAATGAATAATATAATACCTGGAGAATAGAATAATAGGACAAAAGATCAAACAGGAAGCAGTATGGATAAATGAGGGAGGGGTTATTTCGATCAGCAGGGTACGAAAAGTATTCAAAATACCTTGTATCAGTGTTTGTTGTTGTTTGTTCTGTTGTTGTTTTTTTTTTTTTTAAGGGATCTTACCTTTGCGTCTTCGTTCTTTCTTCTTTCCTAATAACCCCGTTGCCTTCGGTCCGGGGTCGGTGGCTATTCTGGCCACTGGACTGTTAGTGTTAATTTAACGGTGGGAGAACCCCGGGCGGCGATCCCCTCAGCAGCAACACTTGTTCCCAGTGATTTAAAATAAACATTGGTTGGGTTTATTGCCCAGGTGACCTGAGGCACGTAGCCCCGATATGAGGTGGGAATTTCGATGAATTGACGCCATTTTTGCACCTTGCCGAGGGCGGCCAAATGAGCTTCGCTCGTGGATGGGTCCGGACACATTCAACGAGCCTTGTGTCATATCCGCATTACGTGGGATGCGAGGTAAACTATTCTCTTTCCTCCTTCCTTATTTCTTTCTTTCGTTCTTATCCTTTCCGTTCTCTCTTTTTTTTTTTTGTTCTCTCTTCTCTTCTTATTTTTTTATCGGTTTGTGTCTCTAAAATCTATCTGGCCTGCACTAAAGAGCAACCCTGAAGAATACCAAAAACTTGAAACACCGCTTTAAATAAATTCACATCCAGTTCCATCGATAAGAGGTTGGTCCAACAATTGAGAAAAATGCCTCAGAAGAAGTAAATATACTTGAATGGATAACAAAAGGAAAAACTACCTCTGAATTCTCGACCCCCAGAAGACGAACAATCACTCAGCAACTAATAGAGGCCGATAACATGTCTGCCTAGATAGAAAATTCTTAACCGCTCAAATAAAAGAAATGAGAGACTCTTGTAGAAACTCATTAGAAATACAGCATAAGATTATGGTATGGAATTCGGCATCGAAAAAGGGTGCAATGCTCCGTAAATAAAATAGGGGGAAAAGAAAAAACGGATAAAATAGAACTACAAAGAAGAAATTAATGACACAGGGAGAATAAAGAAGAACTTGTAAATAGCTTTGGGAATGACAGGAAACAAGGACACCCATCAAACAACAGAAGAATGAAAAAAAGCCAGAAAATAACTCAGAAAGACAAAAAATTTCTAGAAACTAAACCTGGAGCAGTAAATCTCTGTTTTAAGTGGCATAATCATTCCTTTGGTCTGTTACCTGTTGGATTTTTTGTATATTAAAGTGTGCTTTAATTACCTCACCTCTATTAAGAGACTAGGCCAAGGTCACGTGGGTTGTCTTGTAATCCAAATCACTAGCAATACTACTTGGCCTGATAGAATACTTTACCACCGCCCCTACACACACACATTGGTCATTATTAAAACTGCACTCTGTTGAGGAACGGGACATATGAATATCTAACGGATCTTTAACAGACAGGATTCGATTAATCGAGGACTTAATACCAATTAACCGGAGAACACTTTAGTAACCAGAAGGATATCACATTATCGATGGATTCTTATCAAGGATCCAATTCTCACTGGTAGTAGAGCGCTTGTGCTTTTAAGGCCAGGATATGACCCTTAAAACGTAACAGTTTAGCCTTTGTAAGAGATACTATCTGGACCCTGTGGCTTAAAATGGAATAAGAGATGAAACTACGTCGACTGATGACAAAATTACAAGGTAAAACCTTGACAATGTACTAGCATTTACATCCGAGGGACACATAGACAGACTTATGTAGCAAAGAAAAGAAGAGGGGAGTGTGTCTGCAACGATTGAAGATAGTGTAGTGGCACAATCCGAGCACCTTCTGAAGAATACATTAAAAGGAGCAAAGAAGACACTAAATTCAGCTGCCAGAAGGAGCAATTAAAACATGGAGATGAGTAGAAATTTAGGAAACCAGGAAGATGAGGAAGAAAGAACTATATGGGTCCTGTCAAGCGAATAAACAGGAGAGATACACAGAGAAAAAGAAACATCGATAAGAAGGGAACCTCAAGAGAGAAACTGAATATCTTATAAATCGGAACACAAGAACCAAACGTGGTAAAAAACTCAAATTATATACAAGAAAAAAATAGATCAGACGCAACAGAACTAGAAGTGATGAAAATGTCGAGAAAAATGGCGAAACGGTCAATCATATAATAAACGAATGCAGCAAACCTAACACAAGAGAGTACAAGACTAGGTAACGTTTGGGTGAAGAAGGGATACACTGGGAATTGTGCCCAAGAAATTTAAGACTTTTCGCATATAAAGTGCTCTGCATATGTATTATGCATCAGACCTGTATCTGTCCTAGAATGGGACCGGTCATAAAATTCTCCAGGACTTTGAGATACAGACGGGTCTCACCTTATGATCAGACAGATACCAGACCTAATATTAATTAACAGATAAAGAGAACTTGTCCATTTTCGTTGATTTTTGTTGTCCCAGCCGAAACACCCGTGATAAGTAAAAGAGAAGCGAAAGATAGACAAATACCTAGACCTTGCCAGGAACCTAAGAAAACTGTGGAACTTGAAGGTGGCTGGAACGTGCCAATTGTAAATTGTTGGGCCCGTTAGAACAGTCCCCTTAGGCTCTAGAAAAGAGTCTAGGATGAAACTGGAAATCATAAGGAAGAATTCGAAACCATCTAAATTTCTCTTTTATTCTTCTGTTCCTCTTTTCCTTGACTATCTCCCCCTCACTGTTCTCCTCTCTTTTCTGTTATTCTTTCTTTCTTTTTTTCCCTTACTATTTTCCCTCTCACTGTTCTTGCTTCTTACATTTCTTTTCTTTTCATTTACTTTTCTTTCTATTTTTCTCCTCTGTGGTTCTTTAGAAAAAGTCCTAGATAGACTTGGTTGTCACTTGACTTCAGTTAAACAGTCGTCAGTAATTAGGTTATATTAATTATATGTTAAACCACTTGAAATCAAAATGAGATTCGGGGAGCACAGATTTTGATGAGTTGATTATTGATGATTTTTAAAAGGCATGTCAACCCTGTTTAATGTTATTTGGAATGCCCTTGAGATGTTAGGATCAAGGAGTTTTTTCAAGCGTCTCGACTTATGGTAGCTCGAGTCGAAGCTTCCATTGGTTGTGCCGTTGAGTGTTTGAGGATGCGATTGAGATCCTGATTTATAATTTTTGATACCTTGTTGTTTTATTCATGCTACAACCATACCAACCAACACTCCACGGCACAACCATGGAAGCTTCACGGTACACTAGCAGACCGGTTGAAAAATCTGATCTAACATCTAGGCAATCAAATAACATTAAACAGGTTTGACATGCCTTTTAAAAATCAATCAATTAATCGCAAATCAATCAAATCTGTGTTTCCCCCGAATCTCATTTTGATTTCAAGGGTTAATCATTTAATTAATTAACCTAATTAATATGTTTACTGAAGTCAAGTGACAAACAAGTCTATCTAGACTTTTCTAAGAGAACACAGAGGAGAAAATAGAAAAGAAAAGTAAAGAAAGAAAAAGAAAGTAAGAAGAAGAACAGTGAGAGGGAAAATAGTAAGGAAAAGAAAGAAAGAAAGAAAAAGAAAGAAGGAGAACAGTGAGGGGGGAGATAGTAAGGAAAAGAAGGACAGAAGAATAAAAGAGAAATAGATGGTTTCGATTCTTCCTCTGATTTCCAGTTCATCCAGACTCTTTTCTAGACCTTAAGGGACTGTTCTAACGGCAACAATTACAATTGGCACGTCCATCACCTTCAAGTTCCACAGTTTTCTTAGTTCTCTGGCAAGGTCTAGGTATTTGTCTATCTTTTCGCTTTCTTTTACTTTCACGTGGTGTTCGGCTGGGACAACAAAATCAACGAAATGACAAGTTCTCTTTATCTTGTTAATTAATACTAGGTCTGGTATCATGTCTGGCATAAGGTGGACCGTCTGTATCTCAAAGTCCTAGAGAATTTTATGGGTCCCATTCTTCAGGACAGATACAGGTCTGTGCATATACCATATGCGCATTATATGGCGAAAATTTAATTTCTTGCACAATTCCCAGTGTATCCCCTTTCTCACCCAAACGTACCTAGTCTTGTACTCTCTTTGTGTTAGTTTGCTGCATTCGTTTATTATATGATTGACCGTTTCGCCTTTTTCTCGACATTTTCTACACTTACTATTCTGTTGCGTCTGATCTATTTTTGCTTTTATATAATTTGAGTTTTACCACGTTGTCTTGTGTTCCGATTATAAGATATTCAGTTTCTCTCTTGAGGTTTCCCCTTCTTATCGATGTTCTTGTTTTCTCATGTGTGATCTCTCCTGTTTATCGCTTGAAGGACCCATATAGTTCTTTCTTCCCATCTCTGGTTTCTCTAAATTTCTACTCATCTCCATGTTTTAATTGCTCCTTCTGGCAGCTGGAATTAGTGTTTCTTTGCTCTTTTTTAATGTATTCTTCGAGTGCTCGGATTGTTGCATCTACACTATCTTCAATGTTGGCAAGACCACTCCCCTCTTCTTTTCTTGCTACATAAGTCTGTCTATGGTGTCCCTCGGATGTAATGCCTGGTACATTGTCATAGGTTTCCTTGTAATTTTGTCCATCAGTCGGAGTTCATCTCTTATCCATTTTAAGAAGGGTCCAGAGTATCTTACAAAGGAAACTGTTACGTTTTTAAGGGTCATTCCTTGGCCTTAAAGCACAAGCGCTTATCCAGTGGAATTGGATCCTTGATAAAGAATCCATCGATAATGTGAATCCTCTGGTTACTAAAGTGTTCTCCGTTATTGGTATTAAGTCCTTCGATAATGAATCCTGTTGGTAAAGATCCGACAATTCTATGTCCCGTCCTCAAAGAGTGCAGTTTTAATTATGACCAATGTGTGTGTGTAGGGGGGTGGTAAGTATTCTATCAGGCCAGTAGTATTGCTAGTGATTGGTTACAAGAACAACCCACGTGACCTTGGCTAGTCTATAAATAGAGGTGGGTAATTAAAGCACACTTTATATACAAAAAAATTCCAACAGTAACAGCCAAGATGATTATGCCCTTAACGAGATTTCTGCTCCAGAGTTTAGTTTCTAGAAATTTTCTTGTCTTTCTGAGTTATTTTTCTGGCTTTTTTTCATCTCTGTTTGTTTGATGGTGTCTGTTTCCTGTATTCCCAAGTATTTACAATTCTCTTTTTTTCCCTGTGTCATTATTTCTTCTTTTGTAGTTCTATTTTTTCCGTTTTTTCTTTTTCCCCTTTTTTATTACGAGCATTGCACACTTTTCGATGCCGAATTCCATACCTATATCTTTGCTGTATATTCTAATGATTTCTACAAGAGTCTCTATTTCTTTTATTTGAGCGGTTAAGAATTTTCATATCATAGGCAGACATGTTATCGGCCTATAGTTGCTGGGGATTGTTCTCTTCTGGGGGTCGAGATCAGGGTAGTTTTTCCTTTTGTTATCCATTCAAGTATATTTACTTCTTCTGGGCATTTTCTCAATTGTTGGACCAACTTATCGTGGATGGATGTGAATTTATTAAAGCGGTGTTTCAAGTTTGGTATTTTTTCTAGTGTTGCTCTTAGTGAGGCCAGATAGATTTTAGAGACACAGAACCGATAAAAAGTAAGAAGAGAAGAGAGAACAAAAAAAAAAAAAGAGAGAACGAAAGGAAGAACGAAAGAAAGAATAAAGGAAGGAAGGAAAGGAAGAATATTTACCTCGCATCCCACGTATGCGGGTAATGACACAAGGTCGTTTAATGTGGGACCATCCGACGAGCCGAAGCTCATGGGATGGCAGGTGCAAAAATGCGTCAATTCCATCGGCATTCCCCCTCAATGGGGGTGCCTCAGGCACTGGGCAAATAAACCCAACCATGTTTATTTAAATCAAGGGGACAAGTGTTGCCTGAGGGGATCGCCCCCGGGGATTCCACCGTTAATTTAACACTAACAGTCCAGTGGCCGAAGCCACCGGACCCCGGACCCGAAGGCGGGTATTAGGAAAGAAGAAAGAACGAAAAAGGAAGAACTCCTAAAAAAAAAAACAACAACAAAACAACAACAACAACACTGATCAGATTTTGAATATTCGTAACCCTGCTGATCGAAATAACCCCTCCTCATTTATCCATTCTGCTTTCCTGTTATGATCTTTTGTCCTATATCTTTCTCCAGTATTATTATTATTATTATTATTATTATTATTATTATAAGTAGTAGTATTAATAGTAGTAGTAGTAGTAGTAATAGTAGTAGTAGCAGTAGTATTAGTAGCAACTACCAACTACATGTGAAGGACTTACTATATTCTCTACTAAAGACTATTTTTCATATTCGAATATACATTCGCTCATACAAGTCTGTATCAATCTTTCCTTGTATCCACCGTCATTTTTGTATTCTGTTCTTATAAATTTACCCAGGCTATGAAATATCTTTGTTATTACATCGTT
Organism: Doryteuthis pealeii; assembly: GCA_023376005.1. Classification (NCBI taxonomy): domain Eukaryota; kingdom Metazoa; phylum Mollusca; class Cephalopoda; order Myopsida; family Loliginidae; genus Doryteuthis; species Doryteuthis pealeii. The sequence continues at coordinate 99,262,082 of CM042157.1, read as the reverse complement.
GTAAATTGTTCTCACATATATTCTGTACGAATAACTTACATACAGCCAAGGTGAATAAGTATCAAGATTTTCGTGAAAATATGACTCTTAATTGATTTTTCATAGAATTTTTAAAAAATCACTGTGACGTAAGCAGTGACGTAGTTTCGGTTACAGACAAAAAGAGAATCTCCATTATTAATAGATTATTATTATTATTATCATTATTATTACTTTCCTTAACAATATTGTTACATCTATTCGTCTTGTTCTTCTAAAAGAGCCAGTAACCTTCCAAGTACAATATTGATGGGCGGTTCAACTTTGCATCACGTGCGCGTCGTGATTGACAACGCCCGGAATGTTTCGAGTGAAATCCGGCGTCTTTGCGCGTTCAGCGTATTTAGATCTCGCATGTGGGCGCCGAAATTCGCAGATTTCCGCAAGTGTTGGCCCTTTCCCCCGACCAGACCGAAAAATGTTGCTGTGACTAAGCCGATTGTTTGGAATTACCGTTGGCAGAATGAAGTAATGGCGACATCTTGACGGCGGAAAAACGCGCCAAATGTTTCTTCATCGAACATCGACGCCGCCATCGCCGCCATCGCCGCCACGCATTCAACTATCTCTCCTTTCTTCTCTGTTAAAAATCTTTCTCTCATTCAAGAATGTTTTTTCTTCTTTATCTTTTTTCTTTCTCTCTTTCACTTTTTTTCGTCTTTCGAGAAAAATAAAAATTCAATTCCCCGGCGCTTTACTTCTCTTCTTTCTTCTTCTTCTTCTTCTTTCTTCTTTCCCCTTCTTCTTCTTCTTCTTCTTCTTCTTCTTCTTCTTTCTTTCTTTCTTCTTTTCTCTTCTTCTTCTTCTTCCTTCTTCTTCTCTTCTTCTTCTTCTTCTTCTTTCTTCTTCTTCTTTCTTCTTCTTCTTCCTTCTTCTTCTTCTTCTTCTTCTTCTTCTTCTCCCCCATTCTCTTCTTCTTCTTCTTGAATCTCTTCTTCTTCTTCTTCTTCTTCTTTCTTGTCTCTTCTTCTTCTTTCTTCTCTTCTTCTTCTTCTTGTTCCTTCTCTTCTTCTTTTCTTCTTCTTCTTCTATCTTCTCTTCTTCTTCTTCTTTCTAATGTATCTGTCTGCCTCTGTTCGTATCTATCTATGTGTCTATCTTTTGCGTTTTTTTCATGCTCAATCTCTTTATAACTATCTATCTATCTCATCTATCTCTGTTATATTACTAGCCTGTCCATTTTCTTCTTCTTCTTCTTCTTCTCTTTCTTCTTCTTCTTCTTCTTCTTCTCTCTTTCGAGAACAATAATATCCAACTTCCGTCTACCATATTGTTTTCTTTTTCTTTTTTTTTCTTTCTTTCTTACAACTGCCCTGTTTTCTGGGACAAAAAACACACCGACTGCACCTCTGCAGAGGGGTACCCCTCCCCCCGATGTGGCCGCTGCTAGTACATATATATTACAAGGGCAGTTGCGTATATGTGTAAATGTCCAGAGGAATCTTCGAAAATAAAACAATTAACGACAAAATAAATATATTTATATATATTAATATATATATATTGAGCTCATAAGTGCGTTCTTCTGTGGAAGCCAACACACGGACATGCTAGTGTGGGCCGTCCATCAAGGACCTACATTGACCAACTAAGCAAAGATGCAGGTTGCTGCGCAGAGGACCTCCCTGGGAAAATGAATGATAGGAAAGGTTGGCGAGAAATTGTCATGGATATCCGTGCTAATAGCGCGACATGAATGATGATGATCATGATATATATTATATATATATATATATATATATATATATAATATACATTCACTTACCAGGGCTTGGCTTTTGAGCAAAAAAATGAAGATTTTATATCTATATTCGGGAAGAGCTATTACAGTAGTTCAATATGTAAAAATAGGAAAATGTATAATGATCTTGATTTAACTCTCTCTCTCTCTCTCTCTCTCTCTCTCTCTCTCTCTCTCTCTCTCTCTCTCTCACACACACACACACACACACACACACACACACACACACTTTTTTTTCTTTCTTTCCTTTTTTTCATCTCTTCATTTGATTGAAATAGATGAGCGTTATTGCTTCCTCGCACTCACCACTTTATCTTTACACTACTCTTTTTTATTTATTTCTCATAATATTTTTCTCTTTTTATTTATTTCTCATAATATTTTTCTGTGTAGCATGTTCTTTTGCTTCCCTTTCGTTCTTTATGATAAAAACGATATGAAACAAGAAACAAGATGGCTGACGAAAACAAAAATGGCTACACTCAGAAACAGTTATAATGGTGGAAGTTGTCATCTTTTTATCCAGGTGCCTCTCTAAGACAAGCTGTTTGTATAAAACGCTTGACGGATGGAACTTCCTCTCGGGATGTCCATTGTTTCCAATCATTTAATAGCGGATCGACAACGGGGAAGATAATTAAGAAGAACGTATTAATCAACCGCGAAAAATGTTCATTACATTGTTAAGTCTCGTTGTAAGAGACGAGTGAACGAGATTTGGCGGGGAGTGAAGAGGTGAGACGTGATGACTAGATGCCAAAGTGGCTTTTAAGTTGAATTTCAAGGGGGGGATAAGATGGCATTCATTTTTGCTCTGAAATGTGACAATGGTCCTTTCTTCTTTTTCTTTTATTTAATAAATTTTTTGTCCCCATTTCGATTATTTTTTTTTTACTCCATTCAAGTTTTCACACCTGTCTTAGTCAGTGTTTTCACTGGAGGCTAAGTGACAGCACATCTCCTCAGGTCTCTAGGACTCTTCTGAGTATTCTAGCTGATCTCAACAGTGCTGTTGTTTGGATGGTCCCTATTCTTCTTCGGATTTTCATTCTTCCAGATTTCTTTTCCAAACCCTTGCAGACCGTTTCAATGACACCAATTACACTTGATACGACATTTATCCTCATGTTTTCACACTTTCTTCAGCCTCGGGCAAGGTCCTATTCTTGTTTATCTTTTCGCTTTCTTCATTTTTCATTCGGTTGTCGGCCGAGATGACACGAAATGGCAACTTCTCTTCTTCTAGTTAATCAATACTAAATCTGGTCTCCTGGCTGGGATTAAAGTGATTCGTCTGTATCTCTAAATAAGTCCTAAAAAGAATTTAATGCGTTTCGTTCTCCAGGACAGATTAGGCTTGCGCATATACTATTCAGTTGTATGGTAAATTTTAATTTCTTGCACAATTCCCAGTGGATCGCCTTTCCCACCCAGTCGTGCCTAGTCTTTGTACTCCCTTTGTTGAGTTTTCACATCAGTGTTAGCTGATGGTCTTTCACTGGAGTCTGAGTGACAGCAAGTCCCTCAGGTCTCCAGGACTCTTCTGAGTATTCTGGCAGATTGCAGCAGTGCAGTTTCTGAAATGGTTTCAATCCTTCCTCTGATTTCCAAACTTTCCAAACCCTTTTTCTAATCCTTTTGGGACTGTTCCAAGTGCACCAACTACAATGGTATCACTTTCACTTCATATTCCATAACTTTTTTCAGTTCTCTGGCAAGGTCCAGATATTTGTCTATTTTTTCATTTCTTCACCCTGTGATCTGCTGGCACTGCAAAATCCACCAGTTGACAAGTTCTTTCTTTTTTGTTTATCAATACTAGGTCTGGCCTTCTTGCTGGGATAAGGTGATCCGTTTTAATTTCAAAGTCCCAGAGAATTTTGTGCGTTTTGTTCTCAAGAACAGATTCTGGTTTATGCATATACTATTTTGTTGTGTGGTCAAAATTTAATTTTTTGCATAATTCCCAGTGGGTCACTTTCCCAACCCAGTCGTGTCTAGCTTTGTATTCTCGTTGTGCTAGTTTGCTACATTCGCAGAATATATGGTTAACAGTCTCATCTCTATTACCGCAAAGTCTACATTTACTATTCTGTTGGGTCTTATCAATTTTCACTTTGGTGTAGTTTGTCCTTATGGCATTAGTTTGTGCAGCAATTATAAGTGATTCTGTTTCTCTTTTGGGGTTTCCCTTTCTTAACCATGTCCAAGTCTTTTCATGTGCAACCTCTTCTATTTATCGTTTGAAGCGTCCGTATAATTGTTTTTCTTCCCATTTTTGTTTTCTATTATTATTATTATTATTATTATTATTATTATTATGTGGTTTCCACACCAGTCGTATCCGGTCGTTCACTGAAGGCTGAGTGACAGCAAGTCTCCTCAGGTGTCCAGGACTCTTCTAGCCGATCTTAACAATGCTGTTTTTTGGAGGGTGTCGAATCTTTTTCTGGTTTCCAATTCACACGAATTATGTTCTAGAAGTTTGGGGACCGTTCCGAGGGCACCACTTACAATTGGTACGACCATCAACTTCTGCAGTTTCCTCAGTTCTCTAGCAAGGTCCAAGTATGTGTCTATATTTTTGCTCTCTTTCATTTTCACTCGTTATTATTACATGTATTTCTGCGGGTGAAGTCCCAGTGACGTAATGGTTAACCTTCTGGGCGACGACATCGTAGTAAGGGAGTAAGAATTCCAGTCACGTTATGACTTTTACTTTTGAACTAATACCTTTGGGAAAGGTATGAACCCCCTTATCACCCAACTATGGCTTAAATAGTAAAACTTCTGTTCTTCGACAAGGATGCCTTTGGTATTACATAACACATGAAATGTTGGTGTGCCACTAAATAAAACAAAATGTCTCTGCCTTTCAATCTCTTCACTTTTGATCTAATTTATACTCTCTCTCTCTCTCTCTCTCTATATATAATATATATATATTATATAAATATATATTATATTATATATATATATATATATATGTATATATATATTGTATGTATGTATGTATATATCTGCTACGCTATTGTAGCACTTACATAACTTAATTACATACAAAAATCGCAAGATTGCGATACAGAAATATTATTATTATTATTATTATTATTATTATTATTATTATATTATTATTATTATTATAATTGCGGTAAGTATTATTAACACTATGAATTAATTATGAACCCCCCATCGTTTAATTAGGCTGTTGCCAGAGAAAATATTAATTTTCTACCTTGTCTCCATCCCCCCCCACACCGCCCCTCGAAGTGAATGTTCAAATGAACGCCGATTTAAATGGATCTAAATCTGTTTTCGTAGACGGGGCCAGCGAGCCACGACTAAGTTTAATTAACAGCAACTAACAAAACGCGAAGGCAGCTTAAGACAAAGGGGGTGTAGATCTTGGGGTGGGGTTGGTTGAACGAAGTTTGGGGGGGGGCACAATTAGTAAAAATTTCTCGACGAGATCTCGGCATATTTATGAAGTTTGCTCTTTTATTCAATGTGTAAATAAACTTCGTTTATAGCCCGGGTGCGGGAAAGGGGGGGGGGGCTTTGAGCCAAAGGGAAACAAGCGAGCGATCGGGGAGTGTGGAGAGCGGGATATTATAAAGATAGGCGCTGAAATAATTTTAATAAAAATGCGGGAAATATTTGTAAAGACATTAACAAAAAATAAGTTAAAGACTAAGAAAGCAGGCCGAATTAGTTTTTAGGGGTGGGTGGGCGGTTGAGGGGTGATGATTACATCCCAACATTCTACGGAAGCGGAAATAAATTCTATGAACATTTATGAGTCAACCGTCACAATTAACTAAATTCAGTAAATGTACATTTTTTTCATTAATATTTCAGAAAAATTATAATTCACTAGCAGGACCTGTGGATATACTAAAGTATCATAATTTAATAATTACAACGTTTGATATGTTTACTTAAGAGCTATTGTAAAATACTTCAATATGTAAAAAGTACATTGATCTTGATTTAACTCTCTCCCCCCCTCTCTCTCTCTCTCACACACACACACACACACTCTCTCTCTCTCTCTCTCTCCCTCTCTCTTTTACTTTCCTTGCTTTCATCGTTTCATTATGTTCAATTGAAACAGATTACCGTCATCGCTTCCGTACGCTCACTTCTCTTTTCGGCAGCAGTCCTTCATTTATACGTTTGACCAAAGATGAATTATTAACAATCTTTCAGGCATGTAAAGTTCAATTCAAATATTAATACCTAACTAGATGGACCTATGGATATACAACTGTGTGATAAGTTTATTGTTACAAAGTTTGATATGTTTATTCAAGAGTTATTTCAAAATAGTTCAATACGTAAAAAGTATAATAATCTCGATCTAACTCTCTCAAACTCGTTTTTTTTCCGTTGTCTTTGAAACATTTTCATAAAGATTTCTTTTTGTACATAATGTAAATAACCGAGAAATAACTTAACTAATAAATATCTTTATAATGAGAAATGTGTGTGTTTTCTCTCTGTAACCGAAACTATATCACTACTCAAATCACAATTCCCTTAGTTATTTATGTCACATTCTCCATGGTCTTATTTTTATTTGTGATATAAAGAAAAACAAATGAAACTCCTCTTACCTCGGGCTAGGAAAAGAAATGGCGCCCGAAGGTCTGTACTCTTTTATAAGAGTTCAGACCGGAAGTGAGGTGGTTTGTGGGAGAGGAGTGGAGAAATAAATGAGCCAAATTTCTTGGCAGTCGTGAACGAGGTGATTGCGAACAGACCGTCGAACGAGGTGATTGCGAGCAAACACGAAGATTTTTCAGAGTAGAGATTTCACGGAGTAGAGATTCGACATTGTTCAAACCTCAATCATGAACAAAACTGGTTGTACACTATTTATACTGCAAATAACATGCAATTGTATTTATATATACAACAAAATAGAGGTTACAGTGTGAAACGGGAAGGTTAATTTAGATATTGATATAAAAGTTTGATTTAATAAAATATATGCTTAGTATTATTGATTCTAATTGTTTGGTTTTATCTTAATAACTATGAGCAAAAATCTCGGGAATAGATTTTAAAAAATCCATTAACAAGAAGAAATAACTGTAATTTTCTTTTTTACTTCCTTATTTAACTAAATAGTTAAATTAGGAAAATTTAGCTATGAAAGACAGGAGTGATGGAAGAGTAAATTTCAGTTGTTCTATTTTTCGATTATACCTCCCTCTGTTTCAAATCTTTTTATCTGCATTCTTATTTAGTTTCATTAGTATTTATAATCTAATATGATATTTCATTACATTAAAATTTAAATACTTGCACCCAGTGGCTGTATATATTTGCTAGTATCTTATCATAATGGAGATTGAGTGTTTTCTGTCTGTAACCGAAACTATACCAGTACCTAAGTCACAATTTCATTAGTCATTTACGTCACATTCACCGTGATTTTATTTTCATCTAAACCTCAATTATTAATGAAATTGTTTTGCATTATTATTAACTGTTGGTCATATCTACATACGAATAACATACAATTGTATTTATATATACAACAAATGCGGTTTACAGTGTGAATGGAAGGCTAATTTGCATATTGATATTAACAATTTGAATTTGATAAATATGTGTTGAGTATTATTGATTTCTAATTATTTGGTTTTAAACTTAATGAATATGAGCAAAAGCCTTTTGGATACATCTTAAAAGAAATTCATTGACAAGAAGACATAATTGTAATTTTATTCTTTACTTCCTATTTTAACTAAATAGTTAAATTAGGAAAATCTAGCAATGAAAGACGGGAGTAACGAAAGAGTAAGCTTCAGTTGTTTTATTTTTCGATTATACCCCATCCCCTTCTAAAATATTTTTATCTGCATTCTGATTTAATTTCAGTAGCCTTTCTAATTTAATATAACATTTTATTACATTAAAACTTAAATACTTGCACCCGGAGGGTGCATATATTTTCTAGTATATATAAAAAACAAAATTTGATATTAAATTGCCAACAACGGTTGATATGCCACTAAGCAAATATCCACCAACCAACTGTATGTGAAATTAACTTATAGATTAAGTATTTTTCTTTTATCTATATATAACTAAAAGGCAGTTTGTATTGTATGTCCGGGGGAAACTAGGAATAAATTAATGACAAGTACATTTATATAATACCACATTCATTATCACCAGATCTTGCTTTTTGAAAAAAAAGGCAGATTTTCATTTTTTTATATTCATGTAAATAACTACATTAAAATTTAAACGATAACAGCATGGAATTTTTATTTCATTTATATTTTTTTTCAAAAGGAGACATTCATTTTCCTTTTCAGAGTGTCTGGATCAATGCAATCTAATTTTTTACGTAGGATTTTAATGGGGCATCCTGTGAGCGATTCAACTCATTCTACAATATATTATAATAACTGGCAGGACCTGTGGATATCAGTTGAATTTTCTTCTTTTTTAATTAAAAAAAAACTTTTATTTTTACTTGATAATAGAAAATGTAACGAAATGAATATCGAGAAAATTAAATGAAATCATTTGTCAGAAATTTTTTGAGATAAGACTTGATAATTTCTATTTACATAGCTACTAAAAACAAAAAGAAAACAAACATCAACACCCTCCCGGGCGATTTATAAAATTTGAGTTGTTGGACTTTAAATAATTCATTGTCAGGAGTTTGTACCCCTAAGTAATTAAAATCATCATATTAATTTAAAGGAGTAAAAAATAAAACAATTTGAAATAGGAAACTTTGTTCTGATATACTTTGAATATGTATTTAAAATAAAACAACTATATATGAATATAATAATACCGGCGCACTGGGCATGTATTTTCAAATACTGTTTTAAAGATCAAGTAGATTGTCTAAGGTTGCATACTCACATTTTGAGTGTATGTTTCTGTTATGACGATCTTAGGTAATGTGGCGTAAGATGTGACGTATTTTTCAGTTAAAGATCAAATATCAAATTAAGACCAAATCTCCATTAATTAATATCTTTTTTCGGACCGTTGTCCTCGTCCTTGTGTAGTAAGTCCTTTGTTTCTTCAAGACAGATATAACTTTCAGATGTGCGGGGTATTTTTTGTCTTTAAAGCAAAGTGTAAATGACTAGGTAGGTAATTTTGTTGAAGTGATATTAAGTACATCATATGGAATTCTACGGGGTTTTAAGGATTCTATTTTTATATCTAATGTATTTTTCGGACTTTTCCTTATTTTTATGTTATATTAAACAACGTTCGGCCGATAATCCATCCTGTCCTCTTCAGAATTTTCTTGTCGCACTTCAGAAACCTTTCATGTCAAAATGCTAATTTTGTACTCCTTCTGCTCTCTCTCTCTCTCTCTCTCTTCTCTCTCTCTTCTCTTCTCTCTCTTCCCTCAGCATTCTTTTTGTACTATCAAAAGTCTGTTACAGTGTTTTCGCATAGAAAGAGCAAGTTTAACAAGATGGCAAGAATCATTTTCTTCGTGTAATCTTTTGATTTGTCGACTGTTGTCCTCATCTTATTATTATATACCCACCGTTTTGTCCGATAATGGCCATCCTACCCTCTTCAGATTTTCTTGGCAGACTCGAGAACCATCTTTGTCAAACTCAAAATCCTTCATCTCGGAATTGGTAAGAATTGGTAGAATCTCTTCGTGGAACTTCCGCAACCACTCTTTATTTTTGTCGGATACAAGTGTTAAGTCTAATGTTAAGTTATTTACTAATTTATTTTCGCTCAGGATTTGAAATCTGGCAACTTCCAGAAGTCACTTTACGAAATGGTAGTTACGGGGTGCCCCAAAAAAAAGACCCAAATAATTTATCTAAATCTCATCAATGACTATAAAATTTCAAGTATGCATTGGACTTAAACTTCGAGTCTTTGTCCAATCATTCTTCAGTTTCAATTATCTTGTTGCTTGCTTAAGGAATGCTCTGTCTAAAAAGATACTCTCCTCTCTGCTCTCTCTCCTTCTTTTCTCTTTCCTCTTCTTCTTTCTCTCTCTCTCTCCTCTCTTCTCTCTCTCTCTCTCTATCTCTTTAAAGGTCATTCCGCTGAGTCCCGTACAACCTCAATGTTTCCTTTATGCCCTAAGACTGCCACGCTGCGAAACGAGAATAAGTAACTCTTAGACCCTTTAGCAATGAAGATTTGCACAGTGTCCAACTCCTCTGAAATTTTTTGGACCAGTCAAAAATCCTGTTTTTGATGGGAGTAATGTGAAAATTGGCTTGGCACTACGTTGTTGAGTTGTGTTGGTGATAATAGACCTCCACGGGCAAAATGTTTTTTTCGCTTGTTTGACCATGACATATGGGGAAAATTACTTTTACAACATTTTTAAGCTCCAAGTTGACTGTAGATTCTGAAGAAAAGAAAGAAAGTTTTTATTACAACAGTTTGTGGTGGGGTTCTGTTTGTTTTTGTTTTCTTGCTCACCCTGTAGACTCCAACCCCTTTATTATCCGTTTATCTAACTGGTCCCTACTGATTTCAATTAATATATTCGTGTGAAATGTTACATAATTGTTAATACCCTAACACTTATGTACAGTCAGTGTTGAAACCAAAATGGCGCAATGTATACAGCAGTGGGCCTTGAAGGTTTGAGTGAACACAGGTTGGACCTATGCCTGTCCTCCTTCCGGGATACGCATGAAGATAGGTTGGAGATGCCAATCTTCCTGTTTAGATTAGAAAGACGTTAGAGTATTGGCCAAAACCACGGAGCGAGTAAGTTTGCGTTAAAAGGGCGGCTGCCTGACTCAAATTCTGCGCTATTGTCTGCGTGGGATTTCGAATGAAATAGGATCTTAAAGCAAATCAAGTCTTGGGTTATTTTTCCGAAAACTACCAATTGACCCAGGGCTTATGATAAGAGCGAAGAAACCCCAATGGAAGAACCAGACACAAAATCTCGCAAACGAGAGTCCGACACTAGAAGCAGAATATAGATACCAAAGGTGAGCGAAAAATAATAGAGAGTAAAGAGAGTATACAACATATACGTTTATTTGTTATACAGCATAAACAAATTTTAATTACTATTCTATTTGACCTCTAACTATGGTATTTGACCCATAGATGGGAAACCTTTACAGGTGCGACTACTCCGGGTTAGAATAGAAACACAGAGAAAAGGTAATAAATGATATTCCTACTCCAGTATTTTGAAACCTTCACCACCCAGATGTTTAATTTTAACGTCATACCGCAGGAACGCTTAATTGGTAATAATAATTTCTGACTAGCAAGGAACTGTGGGATATTACTCAATATGATAATTTGATCTTACAATGTTCCACGGATAGAATGAGTCAAGGACGTATGTATGGGGCAAATCCAGCAAGGAACGAACTCGCTATTTTTTAATAGGTAATTGGATCTGCAAGACAGCTTGCTAACAATTGATAGGAGACGTTCAAAGTATAT
>CM042157.1:99238568-99250758 GCA_023376005.1 Doryteuthis pealeii | reverse complement strand
AATAAGTAAAGAGAGAGATCAGGCAATATCTCTCAAAAATTAATTTTCACACCGTTTGATTTTTTTACTAAACTGAACTACTACTACTAATAATAATATAATATAATAATAATGATAAAATAATAATAAATAATAATATATATGTGAGATTCGCTTCCGGTTTTTGTCTGTACAAAAATACGTCACTGCTTACGTCACATTAACCAAAAATCGTCATACAAAATAAATACACTGAAAATTTGAACATGCAACATTGACAGTCCTCTTGTTTTTTTTAAAAACAAAGTTTCAATAAATACACGACTGGTATATATATCTATAATAGTTTGTTTTATTTAATACATATTAAAGTTTACATTTCAAATTGTTTTTTTTTTTCCTTTAATGAATTGATTTTATTTACTTAGGTTACAAATTCGCTGACAATTGAATTTTAACTCCCACCCTTCAGGAATATGTTTTCAAAAATCTATTTTTACATTCGCCGGGAGGTGTTTTTTATTTTGTAACTAGTAATATTAATAAATACTACGGCAGAATACTCAGAAGATTCCTGGAATCCTGAAAAGACTTGTGTCACTCCAGTGAAATAGCATCAGCTAAAACGATAGTGTGAAAAACTCAAAAAATTAATAATGTGAAACTCAAAAAGGAGCAAATAATATATAATAATAATAATAATAATAATAATGAATAATAATAATAACAGCATGACTGTTCAGCCGTCAGTAGGGATCAAATTGGATATGCTAGTAATCAAATTTAGGGTCTTTGCTTAACCCCTACCCGGAAAAAATCCCGGCGCCAAAAGTTAGCCATTTCATTTTGAAACTGAATACCAAGTAATTAAGAGGTATTTAGGAATCAACGAATGACAATCAGATACACACATGAAGTTTTTGTGTGATGAGTAACGAGACACTAAAAGGGATTAGTCGCCTTACTTTATTGAAAGTGAATCACCTTCTCAGCGGGGAGAAAACCTGTAAACAACACAGGCCAGTCATAATCGCCTCTTTTTGGTCTTACCTTTAAATATCGCATTGCGATCTTTGGCGCTAAAAATACCTGCACTTTCACTTAATTTCTGTAAAATGGCCGTCGATCTGATTACAAAATTGCCATGAGCTGATAAACTTTTATGAATTCTGAAAGCAGAACCATCGACTCTTTGCCGTCTCTAAGCTGCTTACAACAGCCCCCCCCCACTGCGATCCTACCATAAACCGCTGATTCGACTAATGAAAAACGCACTAGAAATACCAAGGAAATTATTTTTATGTAAACTAGCAAAATAAAAAGACACCACTCTATGGGCGATGTAAACTATTTTTTGACAGATATTGCCTGAGAGCTGAAAATTCAATGTCATAGAGTGTGTACCATAAGTATGTAAAATCGTCAAATTTAATTAAAGGAGTAAAAAAAAAAAGAAAGAAAGAAAGACAATTTGAAATGGAAACAGTTCCAATAATTTTAATATTATATTAGAAAAAACAATCTATATATAAATATATAACGCCGGGCATATATTTATTGAAACATGAAGGATTGTCTAACGTTGCATGCTCACATTTTGAGTATATTTTTTATTCTATGATATGACGTGGATTATGTGTTGGATAATGTGACTAAGCAGTGACGCAGTTTTGTTACAGACAAAACCGGAAGCGAATCTCCATTATTAATAGAGATGTAAATTATAGTATCACTAAGCATTCTTGATAGATAGGTTCGGTCCCGATACTTTCATTACAAACCTCGTGTGATAAAATCTGAAAATGAACTCACAAGAACAACGAAAAAAAGATATTAATTTTAACGATATTATGAGTTCAATGCATCATTCTTTTCTTTCTTTCTTTCTTTCTTTCTTTCTTTCTTTTCTTTTCTTTTCTTTTCTTTTCTTTTTAATATAATGTATTGGCAACCTCTACCATCATGATCCTAGTCTCGGCTGCGGGATCGACAATGAAAGATCAATCACGATATTACAGGAGAGAGTAAGTAATATATATATATATATATATATATATATATATAATATATATATATATAAAATTGTTTCAAATACCAAACACTATGAAGAAAAATAAATAATGTTTGTTTATATACTGTTGGATATATCTCGGTTCACTTAAATATTAACTAGGGTAGGACCAAGCTTTGTAATATTTTGGGCAACGATAGGCACAATTCGGCAGCTCCCTTGTTTACACTTAAAACTCAATAATAATAATAATATGATTTTTTTTTAGAATTAGTTCTGAGGTGAATAGATGGTGAACTTTGAAATACTGCCCTGTCTTCTGGGACAAAATAATACATCGGCTGCACCTCTGCAGAAGAGTAAGACATCACAGACACAATCGGGTCACCTGTTGGCCGTGGATGGAAATCCGTAAAACTTAAGGACAGAATCCAGGTGGCTGAGAAGTCCCTGATATGCAGCACACCACTTTGGCCCTTATTTGCTCTAGACGGGCGGGCGTGAGCTCCCGTCCGATAATCGGCTAGTCCCGGCCAATCTCTAAACCTATGTGATTGTCCCAACCCTATTGTCCTTATGGCAAAACCACAACCCGTGCTATGTGCTAGAAGTTGGTGGCAAAGAGTTTTAATGTCCTGGTTATTATGTTAAACTGCATCTAATGGTGAGGTTCCAGTTTCCGAGCTCTGTAGAGTTTGAAAAAACGTGTTTTAAAAATTGAATTTTTTTAAAATGTTGAATAACCATCAATAAGGAATAAAACAAAATATCTTCGGCATGAAATAACCCTGCAAGGGTTGATAAACCGTAATATCCAACCAACCAATTTTTGCCTACTGTAGACCGCTCATAGCGGCTCTCCAGCAACTGCAATCTTACTGAAAGCCACCGACAGTGGCTCTCGCTCGTGTGACTTCTCTACATTAAAAATCACTACATGACCACCCATGCCATCTTTTGTTTTGTCTGTGAACCAACCCTGAGATTGATACTCGATCTTTTTTGCAATAGGGAACCAGCTAAGCTGCTGGCAACGTGTTATATACTCGTTCAACCTTGAGTATATAAACGGGGAGAGTCATCTCGTGTATATAATCGGAGAGTTAGACATATCGGTATACAATGGAGCAGTCATTCTCAAAGAGTGTACATTGGTGCGCCCCAGAGCTTTTTCAGGTGCGCTTTGTAGTATTCCTGAAAAAATTCTATCCAGATATGAAAAGCAAATGTATACTAAGTTACTATATTATAACCATTTCTTTACGAACACTCTGCTTGTTTCGTTGCAACATTATTATGATGTTATAAGTTACTTTCTTGCAACTAAATAAAACACAGGTTTTAAATAATTTTTATTGAGAACATTATTTTATTGCAATTTTCCACTCATATTTATGTGAACTGAGATTTTTCAACCCTCGCAACAATTAAGTGTAAAAAAGAGAGGAACTCTTCAATGCATTGATGAGGAAAGGAGTTTGTCTCTCAAACATAAGACCAACATTGAAGAAATCGCAAGGTCTCATCAAGCTTATGTTTCTCATAACACAGGAATGAATAAACTTCATAGAGGTATATTAAGTGCTTTGTTAAGTGTGTTATTTTTTATATATTAACATATTAGTCTTATTTGTATACAGTGCGCTATCAAGTATCTGGAGTATACTGTAATGCACCCAGACTGTATAAAAGTTTTGGAGAACCATTGCAATAGATATGAAATGAACAAGGAGTGGAAGGTTAATTTTTTTCAGAATACAAGATTGTAAAAAAGTACCAGTTTAGAGCTGTATTCACCAAGATAGAAAGATGAAGAATACAGGAACGTTTTTTTTCAAAAATACATAGGTGTGTAAAAAGTACAAAAAAATCTCGATACTTTTTTACATATTTTGTATAATATAGTATTTTTTCTGGTATTGGAGAATTGAAAATAAAGTGCTCGATTACGTGTGTACGGCAGTATTTATTTGTTATAAAGGCACAATGCATTTCAGATTCGATTGTTATCATTGGGTGCATTATCTTGACGATAAGTAGCTAACACGCTGCTTTGAAACCAATGGTAACAATCACACTTTAATTATATTGCACCTTATAACAAATATATATATATAGAGAGAGAGAGATAAAGAGGGAGAAAGAGAGAAAGAGAAAAAGAAAGAAAGTGAAAGAGAACCAGAGATGCAGTAAGGTAGTTGTAGCTTTATCCGACATAGAGTTAAATGATGTAAACAAAATTGTTTGTTTTTTGGAGGTTTTGTTTTTGTTTTTACAATTAGTGGCCAGACTCCTGACTTCAGCACGAATACCAAGAAAAGCTTGGAAATACGCAACTACCGTTCCACCGAGCAGGTCCCGTTGTGTAGATGGGTGGCTTTTCTTTCAACCTACAACCTGACACTTGCAGCAAATGCCAAACGTCAATTTTGTTGAATTGTCCAAACATTTCAGTATCGTTCTTTTCTTTTCTTTTTTTTTACTTTCAATCTCACTTCTAACACCCACCCATACCCTTTACCCATACCCTCATCATTCGCTTATTCTGGCTGTCTCCCCTCGAGGGGAGGTCAGTAGGGAGTAAAGAATTCATTGTTTTAATAATAATGGTTAATTGGACAGTTGAAACAGTTTTGGTTTTGGTTTTCATTCGACACATATTTTTACTTATTATTTTTCTAACACATTTATTTTTGTTTTGTTTGTTTTTTTGCTCTTTTTGTTGCCCCCGTATTGTCTACAGGTCTCTAGTTACATACGTGACTGGCGTCATAACTTTTAAAGAGAATGAATCAGCAAATTAAACAACAAGTAAACGAGGGAGAGAAATAAATAAAAGACTCAGGATTCTGGGTAATATTGGTTGGTTGGTTGGTTGGCTGGCTGGTTCGCTGGTTGATTGGTTGGATTTTACGACCTGATTTCAAAATCTAACTCTACACTAACCATCCAAAAACGACGGTGATTATCAATATAAAACACTTTACCTCCTTCTGGATTGACATAAAATCTTTTTAACGTAAGAAACCGCGCTCAAACCGAAGCTCATGCGATGGCCATTACAAAATAATGCGTTGTCCCGTCGGCATTTCTTTTCAGGGCGCCTCAGGAACTGGGCAATAAACCCGGCCCTTACCCCTTTTAGGCAAAAGAATAGGGGCTTTCTGGGTGGATGCCCACTCCAACAGGACCACGCGAGTTATTTTACCTCACTCACCCGATAGGAGCTTAGACGTCTTAATAAGTTAAGTAGAAAGAAGTCTAAAGTAAAGCAGGTGTCCACAAACTTTCAGCATTGGAATGCAATTTCCCAAATAGCACCACACCATTCATAACAAACACAACAGTGTTGCTAAGAGTCCCAAGAATAGTTTCTTTGCGTATGCAGCGCTTCAGGGACCTTACTTACCCTCGTAGTTTTAAACGTGTGAAGGAGTTTTGGGTACAAATGAAGAAAAGCGCGCAAGAGATAATATCATTAGAATAGCATTTTACATATAAGTAGCATTAGATAACGAAAACTCCCGATGTAGCCTAACCCTAAGAGTAATACTGACTCTATAACTAACCCTAATCTTAGCGTCCCAAATATTTCGGTTATTTCCGTGAAATGTAGTGAAATATAATGATTTTATGCGTAATCAGATGATAATATCAACGCTACGAATAAAGAATAGCGCGCAAGAGATAATATCATTGGAATCGCATTTTACGTATATATAGCATTAGATTACAGAAATATGGAATTAGCACATATAAAGTGTTATATACCCCGAAGTCTGGGTATATACAGTGGCATTTTCTGAGTTTGCCACCTTACAAACGTTGTCTTCTGTGCTTGCCAACAAGGGTTTCTTCACCAAGTACTGAGGTATATTTTGCTATCTGGTGAAATACTGATTTGTTCAATAAAATACAAATAGATGTTCAAAAATTGATATAATGTGATTTTCTAAAAAAATTATATTCTATCTCTTACTTACAAGATGAACCTACCCTGAAAATTATACACCATTCCTATTTTTGTGAGGTGATAAAATCAGCAGGGGGTGAAATACTTATTTAGCCCACTGTAAATGGCGAGGTGTTCCTCTATTAAGACTGTGAGATATGAGACCATCCGTGGTCATTCCTCACAAATCTTTCACTTACGATTTTATATAGATTAAAAAAAATTTGTTTTTTTAAATAAGTGATCATCATCCACTTGTATGTGTGGCATCTTTTTCCTTTTTTTATCACATGACAAAGAGAGAGAGAGTGAGATGGAGAGCGACAGAGAGACAAAGACAGAGACAGAGAGAGAGACAGAGAGAGAGAGAGAGAGAGACACACACACACACACACACATAGAAGAAGAAAATGGTTTATTTTCACACATTACACAATATAAACAATGTCACACAAAACAAAAAACGTAATATTAGCTGTTGTATGTGGAGGATGATGAGCCTATTCTAGTAGTGACCCACCTCAGTTGATTTTTTTTTGCGATAGATTGAAAGTTGATTATAGTGACAGAATTAGATACTAACAAATGATGTGTATTAAGTATTATAGAGATTGTTATTGAATAGCTCAGTCGGTAGAGCGTCTGCCTAGGAACCACAAGGTTCCTTGTTCGATATCTAGCTCTTGCTAACTCAGCGTAGGAATAGCACAACATTTTAAAAAAAAATATAAATCCGCCCTCAATTCGTTTTGTAGTGTTGTCTAAAATAAGTTTTGTTATTATTCTACTACCAAAGAATCTTTAAGAATCAAATTGTTTCCTAGAATTTCGGTTTGTATTATGTAATTATTTTACCTATAAAAAAAGTTGTGGGTGACAAGACTTTTAAACCACCCTGTACAATTTGTATTATTTGTATTTTCAGACTGTTGTCCTCATCATTATTATTACATACACAATATTTTGGATGATATGATCTCTGGCCTTCTTCAGCTGTTTTCTTGTCGAATTCTGGAATCTTCCCGAACTGGGAACCCAAATTCAACAAGAAACACCTGAAGAAGGTCGGAGAGTACAATGGTTGAAACATTGTGTTTATAAACAATAAATTTTACTGCTGGATTTCTTATCTTCTGTTTTTTTAATGTTTTTTAATCTATTAACTGTTGCTATATTCATTTTTTCTAACTGATTTTAATGTTATATATCCCTTACCCTGTTGGGTAGATATACAGGGAGAGGGCTTTTTTTCTATTAATATTATTAATATTATGAGAGGCTCCGTTGTTATTCTCCAATAAACCTTTTACTTACTTTCTTGCTGGAGTAACTGGCTGGTTCCTTATGACTGGATTTTTAAAAATTTTCTTTTTGTTATGTTCTGTAATCTTTTATCTGTTGCTATCTTCATTTCTTCTAAGTGGTTGACTGGTCTGTCTTTAAAATCCTGGTCATTCTGTGACTTTATCTTCAAGATGCTAGTTCACTAAGGCTGCCATTAGTTCACTCAGAGATAACACGAGGCATATATTTTGTGGAATTCCATTTTTATTCAGAACCAGATTTTCTCAACCTAGGATCCTTCAATCACATACATGGAGTAAGAGGAGCTCATGTTTTACCTTAGGAAGTCTCCGGCTTAACAGACTAAGTTAAGCTCTTGAGCTTTTCTTTTCATAGTCTGTGTAACTAGAAAGAAGGGTAACCAGAAAGAATGTTACCCAAAGATTAATGATTAAATATTCTCTGTGTATAAGTTTCTTTTATCTATAATACATTTTTACATTTGTTCCAACCTGATGAATATTTCAAAAGCATTTACCGGTTTATTAATTTATGTTTGTTCTCCATTCAATTATAAGAATTAAATGTGGTTTTGGATTTGTGTCCAAAACTGTTTCTTATAATACGTTAGAATGCTTCGGAGAAACCTTCAAACGTAGGTAAACATAGAATGTGATAAAATCCATCAAAGAGGTAGATATAATAACAATACAGACTTTATTGTCTGAGCACATGTAACATGAAATATAGAACATAGACACAAACAGGACGCAACTCTTTAGCAAGTAAGAGAGAGTTCTTATAGAATATAAGAGTCATTTACTGTATATGGTCCACGAGGTTAGGGTCTATAAAGGGCTACGTACTCATATGGGTATAATCCTATAATTTGGGGGGTGGGGCAAGACACCCATACCTTAATGGGCACTTGTCTAGTGAATCTTTGTGTATCCCAGACGAAAGAGAGGCAGATATCTTCTCTGACTGAGTTTAACTAGCCAAGTCGTACTGCCATCTAGTGGCAAGTCCTGGCGGAACTATCCCTCACCCCCCCCCCAGGGGAAGACAATCGTTACAAAATTAATGTTCATTTTTCTGGGTTGTCTTTCGATTGAACATATAATAGGTGGAATCGATTACACCTGGCAGAAGGAGAAAAATCAATTCAATGAAAAAGACAAGTATTTTTTCTTCTTCTTTAATAAATTAGAAAAATGTCCCCCTTCGCCAAATTTCTTTTCTTTCTTTTCTTTTTTGCTTTAAATTAAAAATAATGAATAAAACAAAATAAACAGATGAAAATAAAGCCAAACTTGAAGCAATTTACCTCCATTATTTTCCATTCGACGATAGAAAAATAAATAAAATGAAGCTTTCAAAAAATCTTCAAAGACCTGAGGTTTTTTTTATGACAGAATTGGCAAGAGGGGGATAAAGATTTATCAAAAAAAAATTGTAGGAAATAAATATACAAGAGCAGTTAACTCTAGCATTGTATTTGTGCAAAGATTCTGATAACTTTTCCTGGAAGGCCAATTTCCGGTAGACAGACCAATTTCCGACTGAACAGAATTGGCGCGCTCTGCTAGCCCAGGACCGGTCTTTGACAGATAAATGCGAAACGCATCCTTCAGTTGTTAAAGAAGCGTTCTGTCTTCATGGCTGCCTCATCATCTCTTCTTTCAAAAGACTTCCACTTTTTTTCAGGCTGTCGTCTGCTACTTCCAGTTTCTTTTGTTTCTTTTGTTTTTGATTCTTATTTTTATTTCTAGAGTTCAACTCCGCCTAAAAGTCTCTTGGGTTTTCCAGTTTGCACTCGCTTCGATTTTCTTTTATTTTTATCATGTTATTAAATGACACAAACTTAATGTCTTTCTCGGTTCACTTTTCAATTTATCCACTGAAATTCTTTTTTCTTAGATTGATATATATATATATATTATATATATATATATATATATATATATATATATATAATATATAATATATATAAATACCTATGAAGTAAATGGAAGTGAATCCGACAGTATGAATTTAACATTTTTAGAAAAACAAATGATGTTATTAGTTTCCTGGCAGAATCTGTTTCGACCTTTTAATAAAGCGGTCTTCATCAAGAGCAACATATGAAGGAAAGACGGAATGAATACATACATATATATATGTATATATATATATATATATATATATATATATATATATATATATATATATATATGGGGGTCTGGGTGTGGAGAAAGATAGACAAACACGGTTGTACATGTTGTACAAAATGGATGTTTGTTGTGGGTGAGTTATGTCGACGTTATAACGTTTCGGTCTGTCGGATCTTCTTCAGGACGTTTGATTGAGTTCTTGCTTCAACGGTGAACATTTTCATACTGGTGAATTAGAAGGTCGTGAATAGGGGAGGGGTGGTCAATTTTTGGTGTTAGCAGGAGTCAGTAGTGGGAGTTCTACGCATTTATTTTTCCCCAGATGGGGTGTGTAGCTAGTAAGGTTCTGATAATGATGCCGAAGGTGTTAGGTGTTGAGAGAGGTCGTAGGTGGGTCATATGCACTGGGTTTGGTGGAGATGTAGTAGGTCATGTACAAATGATAAATTGTAGTAGGATTTGTATGAGTATAATTATATATATATATATATATATATTAATATATATATAACGAGGGTGAGTGAAAAAGTAATGCCATTTTGTTTAGGACAGGTATAATTACCAATACAGGAACAAGTATCATACATCAAAATGAAGCTGGTCCTCTGTGGATAACATCCCTACTTCTCCACATAGTCACCGTTTCTCTCAATAGCAATGTTCCATCTTTGAATGAGAGCATGTATCCCTACCCTGTAAAATTCTGTTGACTGTTCTTTAAGCCATTTCTTCACTACAGATTTCACCTCCTCATCAATGGATTAATGTTTGCCTCTCCAACCTATTTTCATGGGGCCGTGGAAGTGAAATCTGTAGTGAAGAAATGGCTCAAAGAACAGTCAACAGAATTTTACGTGTATGTAGGGCGCTAGGTATCCACAGGGAAGCCAAGATGGCGCCAGCTTGTAAAAGTTTGGGAACCACTGCTCTATGTTTCCGCTCGACCATCGAACTTAAGCAGCGATGACCCTGTTCAATTCTTAATTGGGTGATCACTTAAGCAACAGTTGGTACTGTAAGCAACCTGAATCCTTTCTTTATCAAGATGACTTGATTTAGCATTAAATGATCTGAAAAGGTTGATATGTCGTAAAACCAACCAACCAACCAACCAGAATGTTAGCTACTACACCACAAGCATTCTCCAGTATAAATTAGAATTATAAAGGAATTTGGCTTTTTTTTTAATAGCCTATCAACCTTCAGGGGTTATTTAATGTTAATGTCATCCTTGCAGAAGAACAGTACTGGTAGGATTTTGTTGGAATATTTTTGGATATAAGGTGTGCTGGAATCCACTACTTAAACTTACAGATTCTGCGTGGGCGCGTCGATTAAAGCCAGCCAATCAACACGCTCGAATACGTAGTTAGTTAACTATTTAATCACCGATCTTGAAAGTTATTAATTTACA
Organism: Doryteuthis pealeii; assembly: GCA_023376005.1. Taxonomy (NCBI): domain Eukaryota; kingdom Metazoa; phylum Mollusca; class Cephalopoda; order Myopsida; family Loliginidae; genus Doryteuthis; species Doryteuthis pealeii. Next base: position 99,239,962 of record CM042157.1, on the reverse strand, counting down.
AGTATTCGCTACGGACGAACGGATCTGCAACCAAGGACTTTACTCAACCAAAGGATTATACCCAACACTAAGGGACACTAGAGAACAACCAAAGGATTCTATCCAATACTAAGGGACACCGTGGAACAACCAAAGGATTTTACACAACACTAAGGAACAACCAAAGGATTCTTCACTAAGGATCAGCTTCTACTTAACACAAGGCATCTCTACTGTAAAGTGCTCTCACTTGAAGAGTAAAAATGGCCACAAAAATCTGAACAGACTTAACCCTTAGCTTGTTTCTTCTTGTCATCAAAGAAAAAAAAACTTGTTGTCTCCTCGTTTTCATGATTCCTAACAATTTTCTTATCCTCGTAGTTAGAATTTAATCCATTTGGATTCCTCTCGCTTAACTTTATTTCGCGCCAATGTTTTTCGCCAATGAACGTAAATTACCGTTTGATCACGTTGTTATTGATTGATTGGGACTTCAACATTTTCCCAAGGGTATTAGTTGGATGCGCGTGGTCTAATGGTTAGATTCGTAGGAAATGGACTCATCGACCCGAGTTCAAATCCTGGACGAAGCTACAGTGCACATAGAGCTAATACCCTTGGGAAAGGTATGAATCCAGCTACTCTCCCTCCAGCTATGCGTAAATAGTAGGACTGACTGAGCTCTTTAATCTCGGTTGGGCAACCAGTCTAGGAGAATGAAAACTCTGAATTCAAACCTGTTAACCTCAGCTTGGGGTGATCACTACTAGAATCTAAAAAATAGATGTTTTTGAATTAATCTAAATTGATCGTAATTGCGCTAGTGGATTTCGAATTCGCTTACTACGATGTGACAGTCCAGCAGTTTAGACACTACGCCCAACAATCATGTGGTATACGCAGTCAACATGGATATGTTTTGCTAGACACCCCGCTCCACCAAAAATGGTTGTATCAAAATGGCGGGAATAGCGTGAATGATCTATTAAACTGCATCGCTTATACTACAACGCTATTTCCTGATGAACACACTGTTACTATTCTTAGCCAACGCCTATATTATTTGCCCTCGTTCCCTACAGCCTAGTTATTCGATTTCACTGATCTACTTATTGGTTTCTAGGTCATTTTTCTTTTCATTATTACGAGACATATAAGGCCGGATCAAAAAGTACCGAGACTAAAGATTTAGGTTTGTTTGTCTTTGTGGGTTTTTTTGTTTGTTTGTTTTTCTTTTTTGTTTCTTTTCTTTTAGGTGTTCATGTCGTTTATTTAAAATGATGATGGATGTCACTTGGTGTAGTGGCTAACGTGCTGGGCTGCAACATTGTAGTAATGGAGTTCAAACTCCAGTCGCACCATTACGTTAACTCTCGGACGAATAATCTTGCGTTGAACCCACCTCATCAAATAGT
>CM042157.1:99218568-99236068 GCA_023376005.1 Doryteuthis pealeii | reverse complement strand
TAATAATAATTAGAAGAAGAAGAAGAAGAAGAAGAAGAAGAAGAAGAAGAAGAAGAATGGTAGCAGTGAGAGGAGTGAAATAGAGAGATACCGAGATGACTGAATTGTTAGATAGATACTGAGAGAAAGAGCAAGAGAAAAAGAGAGAGGGTGAGAGATAGACTGATGGTTATATGGAGAAAGAGAACAATAAACGGCTTAAGAGAAGAAGAAGAAGAACAACAACAACAACAAGAATAACAACAACAACAACAACAACAAAAATGGGAGCAGCAAGAGTGAAATAGATAGATACAGATAATTTGATAAATAGATATATATATATATAGAGAGAGAGATCAATAGAGAGAGAGAGAGAGAGAGAGAGAGAGGGGGGGAGAGAGACAAAGAGAGAGAGAGAGAGAGAGACAAATAGTGATACAAAGAGATAGAGAGGTGGCGGGTGATAGACAGGATGGACATATTGTTATGTAGAGACAGATAACGACAAACGTCTTGAGAGATAAACAGAAAGGTAGAGAAGAAGAAGAAGAAGAAGAAGAAGAAGAAGAAGAAGAAGAAGAAGAAGAAGAAGAAGGGGCGTAATTACCAAGTAGGAAATCTCCAGAGGCGAAGATTCCATTCACTGGTTTCTATAGAAACTAATACGACAGCTGCAATGGGGAAGGCAGAGGAGGGGGGAAGCAGATAATTCGGGGGGGGGGATGGGTGATGGTTGACCAAAAAGCTGGTGATGTTCGGTTAAATTTCATTAATGGTCAAATAAAAGGCGTCATTTTGATGATTATCAATTTAACATGAAAACTATTGTAGCCAAGGGGAGATAACTGATCATTCTACAAAAGCGTCTTATTTCTTATTTACTCCGCTAGGAGGCGCATAATGTGTAATGGCTGTCGTTGCAAACGCCTTTTAAATATATAGGATATCATCACACACACACACACACACACACACACACACATATATATATATATATATATATATATATATATATATATACATATATATATGTATATATATATATATATATATATATATATATATATATACATATATATATGTATATGTAATGTAGTGAAAAATTTGAAAAAACACAGGATCAAATAAAATGAGTGATATTCATTCAGCCAACGCTGCAGTGTTTCAATCTGTTTAGTAGATCTTCTTCAGGGATTTTGTTGATATAAATAAAATTAAAATAAATTTCAAACTATTTTAAGAGCGCTAATTTTCCATTCAAAACATTTTAAAACAAACGATCAACAAAAACTATCACAGTCTCCTTATTTTTCTGTGATAAATTTTACTTATATATATATATATATATATATATATATATATATATATATATATATATATATATATATAGGGGTAGTTAGATAGATAGATAGATAGATAGATGGATGGATAATATACTTTGCTTAAGCAAGCGGTCCAGGAGAGAGAACAAATGGATCAAACATGTTAAACACCCTCATAACATTGGTAAGATAAATCGGATCTCTCTGGTAAGATAAAGCCAGTATTGGTCCAGCTGCAGCCGTGTCAGTGCAATTGTAGGACTGCACCACTAGGAATCTGACCAAGCGCCTAGAGATATATATAGACTAGAAGTGGCTATCCGGAGTTTCCTGTGTAGAGGGAAGTAAAAGAAAGGTTGTCACGCAGACCCATTCTTGAATCGCAAGTTGGATCCTCGCAGGATGCCCCATTAAAATCTCTATGTAAGAAATACCTTGTGTTGATCCAGACACTCCGTAAAGAAAAATGAATGTCTTCTATTTGAAAGGCTTAATGCAAAAAAAAATCCATTCAGTTATCATTACAATTTCATTTTTTTTAATTATCTTCACGAATATAAATGAAATCTTCATTATTTTAGCTCAAAAGTCAAGATCTGGTGATAGAGAATGTGTATATATATTTACTTTGTCATTAATTGTTTTATTTTCATAGTTACCTCCGGACATACATACACACAAACTGCCCTTTGTATATGTATAGATGGGAGTTACTCAAGGATGCTGCGATCTGTCTTGAACAAATCTCTAGTTCCTATGTGATATAACGAAATAGTACTGTATGTGGATGGATATATATATATATATACCCCCACCCCTAGTGGGTTGAAATCTCGTTAGAATTGCAAGACTCTCTTTAAAAACGGATAGAGCTCTCTGAGCAGCCTTTACATATGTATGTATTTATCAGTAAAATCCCAACCCGCATGTGATCTGTGCTGATAGTCCGGTGGTTAGAAGTTCTGACTGACAAAAAATTGGTCGAGGTTCGGTCCCGGCATGAAGCAGTCTGCAAAGTCTAGCCACGCTGAAGGGCCGTGGCACGGCGAAACAGAACTTTATGTGGATGACCATATATATATATATTTATATATATATATATATATAATATACATACAAGGTGTGTCAATATATATGTATATACACGGTGTGTCAAAAAGTATCGAGGTATTTTGAACTTTGTGACATATCTCGTATTCTGAAAAAAAATAACGTTCCATTCAATAATCTTTTCAGCATACAAGGTGTGTCAAAAGTACAAAAAAATCTCGATACTTTTTGACACATCTTGTATATATATATATATATATATATATATATATATATATATATGATAGAAAAAATGAGTTTAAAAAATATTTTTTTAATTGAGTAACCATCAAGAATGAATTAAACAAAACATCTTTGGTATAAAATAACCCGACAAGTGTTGGCATGTCGTAAAATCCGCCTTGTAGCCAAACAAACCGAAATGTTGTAGTGGCGGCTAATTAAAACTATCACCTTTCTGGACACCTTGTTGTCTGTTTCAATTTATATACTTACATACCAGGATAGGCTTGAAAAGAGATAGAAAAACAAATGTTAGCAATATACTGACAGACATCTGTTTCGACCTGTGTGGTTTGTAAAGTATAATTTAATTGAAATTATTTTTAATTAAATGAGGACAATTGTAAAAGATGATTTATAAAACCGGTCTTCTTAAAGAATAACTATATTGATGAAAGAATTATATTAATAATGTTCCTCCTCCTTTCTTCTATATGTACTCTTGAAGAAGACCGGTTTTATAAAGCATCTTTTACTAATGTCTTCATTTTATTCAAAATGAATTTCAGTTGAATTGTACTTTATAAACCTCACAGGTCGAAACAGATATGTGTCAGTATATTATTAACATTTGTTTGTCTATCTCTTTTCTATCATACATATGTGTGTATTTATCAGTTAAATTCTCGCTCTGGTATGTATGCGCGCTGATGGCCTGGGAGTCAGAAATTTTTTTGTTTTTTGTTTTTGCTTTTTTTACTCCTTTGATAAATATGAGGATTTGTCTTACTTATGATACAAACCCTCTGACATTGAATTTGTAACTCCCACCCTCTCAGGCAATGTCTTTCAAAAATTATTTTTTATGACGCCCGGAGGGTGTTTTCTGTTGCTAGTATTAATAATGTTCCTCCTCCTTTCTTCTATATGTGCTCTTGAAGAAGACCGGTTTTATAAAGCATCTTTTACTAATGTCTTCATTTTATTCAAAATGATTTCAGTTGAATTGTACATTATAAACCTCACAGGTCGAAACAGATATCTGTCAGTATATTATTAACATTAGTTTTTCTATCACTTTTCAATCATATCCTGATATATAAGTACATAAATTGAAACAAACAACAAGGTTTCCAGGAGAGTGATATTTTTAAGTAGCCGACGGTTTGTTCGGCAACAAGGCAGAATAGTATTAATTACTACACTAGTTTGGCAGACGACTAAGATATTGGGTTAGTTTTTCTATCTCTTTTCAATCATACTGTCGGATCTATTTCCATTTATTATATACTTATACCAGGATATGTAGGAAGAATATATTTGAATAAAGAGAGAGAAAGAGAGAAAGAGAGAGAGAGAGAGAGAGAAAGAGAGAAAGAGAGAGAGAGAGAGAGAGAGAATCAGAAAAACGCTTCGGTGATTAAAATCAACTCGCATCAGGAGATATCGAGGGAAGGATTTTAGAGAGAAAGATCATCAAAATGATAGTTGTTATTTTGTCTAATTTAGTTAGGTTGTTTCGAGTACCTGCTGTTTTCGTCACAGTAGGTATTTGAAGGACTTAGTAATGAGTTGTCTCATTATTGTTTAACGTCGCTGATGTAGCCATTACTGGTGTTTTCAACCTGACTTGATAATAAGACTGTCTATCTAATAAGACTGAAGAAAGGTGACACCTATTCAATCTTACACCTTACACTATATATATATATATATGAAAATAAAATGGAAATTAATCCGACAGTATGAATAAGATGGACCGAGTGTTGCTTTTTAAAAACCGTCAAGAGAATTGGCCCCGAAACGGTTTGCACACTTTCTCTTCTGATGAGCCTATTTCAGTTGTAAACATCGTTTGTTTTTTCATTATATCTTATTCATACTGTCGGATTAATTTCCATTTTATTTTCACATACTTGTCCATGAAAAAACTTTACATTTGAATGTTTACCCCTTTTTGATGATATCCATTAACACCACGGATTTTACCTATAAATGTGGGCTACTTATTTTACAGTTGGATTGTATTACAATAATTTTGATATTCCATATACACTTTTATACATATTTTACACTTTTCTATAATTTTACACCAGACTTTTTTGAGTCTTATTTCATTACTATAATGCTTCTGATTATTTTCAAAATTGAAAATGAGATTCATTTTATTTTTAAATAAAATTCATTTTATTTTTAAATAAAATTCATATTATTTTTAATGCAGACAGCACAATTTTATTTTATTTTTTTTTGATTAATTCCAACGTTTAACTAGCAGCGTTCTGTTTTTACTAACGGTCTTTTTCCCGTCTTGTTTTTTGTTGATGACCGACCCACGTGCGGTTGATACATTATAACGCAATAGGGTCCTCATATTAGTTGAGGATGGGCCGAGTGTTGCTTTTTAAAAACCGTCAAGAGAATTGGCCCCGAAACGGTTTGCACACTTTCTCTTCTGGTGAGCCTATTTCAGTTGTAAACATCGTTTGTTTTTTCATTATATCTTATTCATATATATATATATATATATATATATATATATATATATATATATATATATATATATATATATATATGGGAGTAAATATGGAAATAAATCCGAAAATATTAAGAAATTTGAAAAACAAAGATGAATTTATTTATCGACGCTTAAACGTTCGGTTTATTTGAACCTTCATCAGGATAGATTATGGGGTGGAGAAATTGATGGATGTTTTGTGAATGACAGGAGTTAGAAAATATTCATAAAAACTTTTTAATAAATATTTTTCTAACTCTTGTCATCTACAAATATCCATCAATTTCATCACATCATAATCTATCCTGATGAAGGTTTAAATAAACCGAAACGTTTAAGCGTCGATAAATAAATTCATCTTCGTTTTTGGAACACTTCGTTTTTCAATTTCTTAATATATATATATATATATATATATATATATATATATATATATATTTGGAAAATACATCTTGAAGATGCGCTGGGATGCATCATCAGTAATGTTTTTCCTGTGATCATTACCAGTTTCGGGTCTTTCAACATTATACTGGTAAGCACAGGTGTCCCAGTTCAAAATGTTAAAATTTCGGGCTCGCATCCCAGCAATATCCTGCTACTGCATTCTGTGGCTTTGCTTTTTGTATATGGCATTTTGTGTCAGTGTTCTTTTATAAGAGATCATTTGGCCATGCCGAGGCTGGGTGGTGGCTTCCCATTGGCCAGTGCTACTTGCTTCGAGTACCGCCAGCCAATGGGCATCCTCCTCTCCGCCACGGCATGTGCCATAGTTTTTAAAAAGGCAGAGATCTTTTTCCTTGGTTTTTCATTTCTGGTCAGCTAAGGAGACCGTCAACAACACCGGAACTGTTGTAAATGAAGGTGAGACTTTTTTTTAACCCCTCCCTCCTATTACATTCTGTTACTATTACGATCTTCATATTGCTATTTTGGTTTAATAGTGTTTTTTTACCCCCTCCTGAGTATTGTATTCTGTTACTATTACTGGCTTCATATTGCTTGTTTATTTTACTATTGTACATTATATATACTAGCAAATATATGCACCCTCCGGGTGCAAGTATTTGAGTTTTAATATAATAAAATATCATGTTAAATTAGAAACGCTAATGAAACTGAATAAGAATTCAGATAAAAATATTTGAAACAGAGGGGGTATGATTGAAAAATAGAACAGCTTTGAAACTAACTCTTCCATCATTTTCCCTTACTCCCATCTTTCAGTGGTAAATTTTCCTAATTTAACTATTCAGTTAAAATAGGAAGTAAAGAATAAAATTTCACTTATTTCTTCTTGTTAATGGATTTCTTTTAAGATTTATCCCCGAGATTTTTGCTCATATTCAATAAGATAAAACCAAACAATTAGAAATCAATAATACTAAGCACATATTTATTAAAATCAAATTTTAGATATCAATATGCAGATTAGCCTTCCCGTTCACACTGTAAACCGCTATTTTGTTGTATATATAAATACAATTGCATGTTATTTGTATGTAGATATGATCAACAGACTTAATGATGTAAACCAATTTTATTAATAATTGAGGTTTAAATAAAAATAAAATCATGGAGAATGTGATGTAAATAACAAAGGGAATTGTGACTTGAATAGTAATATAGTTTCGGTTACAGACATACAAACCCACAATATCCATTATAATAAGATATATACATATATATATATATATTATATATATAATCCAAAGTCCAGAGAAAGAAATCTTCCTTACGACACAAGAGTTTTAATTTTAAAAAACAAAAAAAAACCTGTCGCAGTTTGAGAGCTCAATGTGTGCTCTTAATGTTAGAGTCACAGAGCAAATATATAAGTAAAGAAATAACAAAGACTTAGAGATTTAGCTTTTATAGTCTATTTCAGGGAGCTTAGACAAAGTGTCTAACTCTCCCGACTCATCAGATGCTGAAATAGAATATAATGCTAAATCTCTAAGTCTTTTGATATTTCTTTACTTTATATATATATATATATATATATATATATATATATATATATATATATATATTATATATATATATACCATTTGTTAGTATGATCAGTTTTTCTAATATCTTGCACAATTCTCAGAAGATCACCTTTCTCGCCCAGTTGTTCCTAGTCTTGCACTTCTTTTGTGCTAGTTTGCTGAATTAGCTTAATATATGATTAGCCGTTTTATCCCTGTCACCATCTAAACTACAACTGCTGTTCTGTTGCGCATTTTCGCTTTGATATAATTGGTTTTTGTTTTGTGTTACGATTAGAAGAGATTCAGTCTCTCTCTTGTGTTGACCCTTTCCCAGACATGTCTACGTCATATTTATTATTATTATTATTATTATTATTATTATTATTCACCACATCATTCTCCTTTTTCTCGTATTTGTTCTTCTTCTTCTTCTTCTTCTTCTTCTTCTTCTTCTTCTTCTTCTTCTTCTTCTTCTTCTTCTCGTATTTCTTTTTCCCCCTTCTCGTATTTTTTCTTGTTGTTGTTGTTATTGTTGTTGTTGTTGTTGTTGTTGTTGTTGTTGTTCTTCTTCTTCTTCTTCTTCTTCTTCTGTGTTTCTTCTTGTGTTTCTTCTTCTTTTTCCCTTCTCGTATTATCTTCTTCTCGTGTGTCTTCTTCTCTTCTTCTTCTTCTTCTTTCTTCTTCTTCTTCTTCTTCTTCTCTCACTATTCCCTTCTTCTTCTTTCTTCTTCTTCTTCTTCTTTTGGCATTCATTCTATATGCTGTAAGTGGCGATGTTTTTGCCTGTTCGTCATTCCCTTCATTCCCTTCATGTCGATTATCTTTATTAAAACGACCCGCCACCAGAAGCAACCGAATTCTTGTCCTATAATCTTTCTTTGATTCATTCGCATCATTCTTTCTCGTCGCATATAATTTGCTGTCTGCTTCCTGTGTTTGATCAACGGTGGACGCGGCCATATCAGTGGCGGCGGGGAGGGAGGGGAGGAGAGGTCGGCAAATGTCGCGCCTCATCTTGACGCCAAAACATCTTGGCCAGATTATTAATGAGAAACTCAGACTTACTACTCATATCTACCTTATCATTAACTATCTCATTCCCTTCATTTACACACACACACACACACACACACACACACACACACACATATATATATATGTGTGTGTGTGGGGGGTTTATAGTTTGCTTGAAGCATTGTTCGTATGTGTTTAAAATAGAAATTAGAAGGCAATTGACAATGCAATGGAATAGGTAATGAAAATGATGTTTATTTACCTGTTCCCTAAATATTTTCGGGATAAAATCCCATCTTCAGAGGTTTCAGAGGTACTTGTGTGTTTTTAAGTACTTATATTACGGCGCTGGCGCAAACGTTTGTTGTTTATTAAGTTAAATAAAGGAACACCGGATGTTGCAGCGAATTTGAAAATGTTCGGGTTTTTCCGTGGTGAATCGTCGGCCCGTTCGTGCGTGCGCGCGTGCAGTCTCAAATATGGATCTCCAAAATTCTTTTAGTTCTTCGACTTTGGCAAATTCAGCCCCTAATTGCCTTCTAATTTCTATTTTAACCACATACGTACAATGCTTCAAGCAAACTATAAAACCCTTATTTCACTACGCCGGAGCGAGGCTGAATTTGACAAAGTCGAAGAACTAAAAGAATTTCGGAGATCCATAATAAAAAAAACTGTAGCTGCTTTTTAATTGTCAACAAGTGACAACGTGCTTTTCTCCGGCCTCCAAACCCACATCTACCTCGGGGACTTCCGACAGCTTCGATAAACATATCAATTTAGTGACATGCAATCACTTTTGACTGAATCTGTAAACACAAATGAGCGGAATTGGACTTTATACAATATTTTTGATTTTCCATTTTAACAAAAACATTTCTAACAAAACAATTTTTACACTTTTCTTCTTTCGTAAAAAAATAGTAGACGTCAACAAAAAGAACTTCGCTGTGTCACACGCATATCGAGCTTAGTGGCCATTGAAGGTGGCCTTTAACCTCTTCACTGCAGTATTTTCGCTCTCTCTCTCTCTCTCTCTCTTCTCTCTCTCTCTCTCTCTCTCTCTCTCTCTCTCTCTCTTCTCCTCTTTTTGTAGTAAAGAATTTAGGAATATTTGATATTGGAGTCAACGCCTGTCGCTGATAGTTGAACTCTATGCTCTTTTGATGTATTTTCCTTGACAATTTTTATCATCATGTCCAGTTTAATTCTATTTGTTTCCTGTTGTTTTTCTGTATTGTTTTCTTTAAACTTAATTATCATTACAAACGGGTTAAAAATTTAAGAGTGAAATTCTAATCAATATTTTAGGTACAACTTTGTTTTGTGTCTGCAGTTCAAATTGATTCATTCTATTGTTTAATATTTTTTTAATTATTTCTTTAATAAACTTTTCTCATCAGGGAAATTTAATTATTGTTAATATTTCGTATATATTAAATTTTCCGATAACAACTGAAATGAGATTTTCATGCAAACATATATCTACATTAGCAGCATTTACTTCAAAAGGAAGTGTCACCCAGTGTGCTACATTTCACTTGTGTACGTCACTAAACTACAAAATTCCGCCCTGTCGGCTGGGGCGTTATAATGCACCGACTGCACCTCTGCATTAAAGCACCAATGGGGCCACCTGTTCGCCGTGGGTGGTGACCCGTGATGCTTAAGGATAGAGCCCAGGTGGATGAGCAGTTCATGACATGCAATACTCCACTTTGGCCCTATGTTGGGCTAGACGGGCGGTCGGAGAGGCCCCCTCCGATCAATCGGCTGGTCACGTCAAGCCCTAGCACCTATATGATTTTCCCAACCCTATTGTCCTTATGGCAAGCCCCAACCCCTTTTTATCACATGGGTGCTAGAAGGCGGTGGCTGAGGGTCTACATATCCTGGGAATGACATTAAACTCTATCTGATGGTGAGGTTCCAGTTTTGGAGGTTTGAGGAATGTGGAGCACCCCTTCGTCACTATTGCTCCCAGGTCCACTCTGACCCGGAGTGGTAGTACCTGTTAGGGTCCCATCTATGGGTTAAATAGAAAAATGTATTTATAAAAAAATTGTATTATCCATTAAGAATTGATTTATTTCAAAACTTTATCGGCATTAAATGACCCACTGAGGTTGATATGCCGTAAAACAAACCAAACCAAACTACAAAATTAAAACTCCTATGTTGAACTATGTTAAGCGTTAGAGAAAAAATACGTCTAAAACAACATTTTTTTATTGACCACTAAAATATAATCGTGGATCCGCGACCCTAAAATCTTATATGGACCTCGGGGACCATATGGACATCTGTTGAGAAACATTGGTTTTATATATAAGTCGGTATGTTCAAAAGTCGGTATCAGCCAGTTAACGAGGGAGTCTATCCCCTTTTCATTTGAGCTAGACCAAGGAGATTGGTTTTGCGTCTGAGGTGTAGCGTCACACCTAACATTAGTTTCCTTACTTTACCGCACAGATCCCAGTACTACTCATACGCTATATATATAATATATATAATATATATATATATGTGGTGTGTGTGTGTGTGTGTGTTGTGGGTGTGTGTTCAGACGCTGAAAATTCTTACACTTCAACGAATCTTTCAAAGGGTTTTAGCCTAATACGTGGCATTTGCGGACAGTAAACACGTGGGGCTGGGCTATCAGCAATGCACAGTTCAATTTCTGCCTCTTTTAGCATCGATACCCTTTACCATGAATGCCCTTTACAAAGAGAGTATTGCAAACGTTTAAATCAAATTCTCTTCAATGGTCCCTTGTTTTCCCCCTCCCACTCGTCCACCGCCTCCTCCTTCGCCTCCTCCTCCGCCCCCTCCGCTTCTATATCGCTTGTATTATCTGAATTGCGTTATAGTTCGACCTTTTATCGGTGGGTTTTGCCAGAGACACTCCACTTGTGGCGCGGTACTGTATGAGGCATTAATTTTTCCCGCCTTTCCCAACTGTCGAGAAAATTGCATTATGGGAGAGCGCGTTAAATAATGCATTACATATAAGACGCAAATTATAGTGTCAATTCTAATTGTGCTTATTATTACCGAATCGTCTTGTCTTTGGCAACGGGATAATATCAAACATCTCCCATCACTCGCCCCCGCCCCTAGTGTTCTCATAAGCTCAACTCATTGGCATTGCAGTCTTGGAAGACTATTAATAGTTCTTGTGCCTCTGAAGTTTCAGTGCCTCTTGTGACTGTCCAATGTTCTAAAAGCATTCTCAGCTACAGATGTCGCATGTGAAGGCTGTCCCTGTAGATGTTGATTCTTGCTGGGAGCTCTTTATTTATGGCCTTGTGCCATACATTGTACATACACATCGACATTGCATTCTCGGAAGACTATATAATATTTGTGCCCCAGAAATTACTGCGCCTCCTGTGACTGTGAAGTCCAGTGTTTGAAAAACATTCTCGACCACAAAATGTCGCATGTGCAGGCTGTCCCCGTAGATGTTGATGTTGCTTTCTTCTGGACCTCTTGGCTTCATGGTGTTGTGCCGCCCCTAGAGCAAGATCACTAAAAGCTTGCAAGACGAGTTCCTGCTCTTTCTTGGACGAGTTTTTCTCACACGCCTCTCGCCGAACCAAGAGATCTGGGTTCAAGTACAGTTAAAGCGTGTCTGATAATTATTTTTTAATCAAGCTTGGTTTCAAGATCTGTTAAAGTAGTATGCGCATAAGTAGTAGTGATACGGTTTGTATTGAACAGGAATAATTAATATTATATAACTGTTATCAAAATACTATTGGCCAATAAAACGTGCAATTAAAATAGATTGAATGATCATCAAAAATATAATTATGATTAGGAAAAAAAAGTATGGGTTAAATCGAACTTAATGGACCTAAATTCCACCATCGTATGTCACCCCACTGAAAGAAAAAAATAACAAAAATCAGGGAATCAACCGAATTTAATGAAATTTTCAGTGTTGATATATTAACGAATAAAAAATATAATGCACTAGTTATTTTATTTAAAAATGTTTATATTTTTCTGGTTAGTTAACTTTGAACAACGTAACTTTGAGAATCTGTGTTACGACTCAAAGATACGTGGTTCAAAGTTAACTGACCAGAAGAATGTAAAAGTTTTTAAATAAAATAACTGGTGCATTATATATTTTATTAACACTGAAAATTTCATTAAATTTGGTTAATTCCCTGATTTTTGTTATTTTTTCCTTAGGCGGGGTGACATACGATGATGGAATTTAGGTCCGTTAAGTTCGATTTAACCCAAGACTGCATAGCTATACATACACCATTAAATTCCGTGGCGTCATTAAAACCCGACTCGCATAAAAATGTACTTGAATATGACACTAAGTGATTATATTATAAAATGCATACATTAAAATATGATCTAAACAGCAAAAAAAAACCAACATGGTGTACTCTTTTCTTTCGTATTTTCTAGTCAGCATAAAGAAATGTCTCTTTTTCATGTATTTATATTTATTTACTGTTATATAGATAAATTGTATTAACAAAATCAGTTTGTTTTTTCTAGTATATGTGAAAACCGACAGTAGATGGATTAATGGGCCGGGTTAGCTCAGTCGGTAGAGCGTTCGGCTAGAAACCACAAGGTTTCCAGTTCGATACCGGTCGTCGCCAACACAGCGTTATGAGTAGCACAGGGATCTGTGTGGTAAAGTAAGGAGCTGATGGTAGGTGTGGTGCTCCACCTCAGATGCTAAAACAATCTCCTTGGTCTAGCGCCATTGAAAAGGGGATAGACTCTCTCGCTGACTGGCTGATACCGACTTTAGGCCGCCCCGTCGACTTTTTTACTACTCACTTAAAACCACAAACCGCTCAGAAGGGGCTCTTTAGCCTTGGCTAGCAACCCATCTAAGACTTGGAATTGTCCGATACAAAACCTTCGCTGCCTAGCGGCTTTACCTCATCTCAAGGAAAGGCTAGGGGAGTAAACCCCGAAAACAGATCAGGAGCCGAAGTCCCTAAAGGTGGTGTGGTGCTGAAATCCAGTGCTACCCATCAACTGATGCGACACTACCGCGGCCTAACTGCATTGGCTTCTTGTCTTTCCTTTGGATCACAGCGGCAGTGTGGAGAGGGATGATTTGCTGCTTGGGCAACAGCTCCTCCTCCATATGAACCCATCCAGGCTACGTAGTTAAAAAAGAATTTGCCACTACTCCATCGTCTCTCGCAGACGGAAGGATGCCCACAACCATTGCGGTATCAATTGTATCGTGAGCATTGTATCACAATATGTATCATATCATGACCTGACTACATCATTGTATGCCTTTTATTTATTTATATTTATACATACATATATATATATATATATATATATATATATATTAAGACCCGGTTTAGCTCAATCGGTAGCGCATCCGGCTCAGGTTCTGGGTTCAATACCAGCCCTCGGAAACTTTGCTTTTGTGTAGCATGCTTGGATCTGTAAAGTGGGGAGCTGGTGGTAGGTGTGGCGGTCCACCTCAGACGCAACAATCTCCTATGTCTAGCGCGAGTGCAAAGGGGATAGACTCCATCGATGTCCGGCTGATACCGACAATAGGCCATTCCGTCTACCTTCCTTAATTTACTTACTTACATATTAAGTGAATCTGGCAGTAAATAACCCATAAGGAGATGTCATGCCGTTAAAACAAGCCAAAACAAACTAAACAGCTAAAACTATAGGCATGACTTTAGTTATCATTAAATTCAGTGACGTCATTGAAATTTCATGACGTCATTAACTCTTTGGCTTCCAAATTTTCTGCACGGCTGAACCAATTTTTTTCGGTATTTTTTACTTGTATGATGGGGTATTTCAAAGTGCAACGGGATCCCTATTGCAAAAGGATCAAGTACAGTTTCCAAGGTTTGTTCACAGATAAACAAAAAGATGGTAGAGTGTTTTTCAGTGTAGACAAGTGAAACATGCGTCAGCCGCTGCGCGTCTGACGGTACGATTGCAAAGGGTGGAAGGGCAGCTGATAGCGGCTTAAAGAAGTAAAAGAGTTAAAACCCAACTCGCATAAAAATCTACTTGAATCTGACAAGTTGTATTTTTTCCACTAAAGTAGGTAAGTGATTTCGGCATTAAATAACCCATAAGGAAATGCTTTGCCGTTAAACACGCTTAAGCAAACCAAACAGCTTAGCTATAGGCACGATTGTGACTGTTATTAAAATTCAATGACGTCATTAAAATTCATGACGTCATTAAAACCTAGCTTGCATAAAAATGTACTTTTTCCACTAAAGCATTAAATAACCCATAAGGAGATGATATGGCTGTTAAACAAGCAAAACAAAACCAAACAGCTTTAGCTATAGGCACGATTGTGGATGTCATTAAATTCAATGACGTAATTAAAATTTCATGACGTCATGAAAACCTGACTCACCTAAAAATGTACTTTGAATCTGACAACTTGACAAAAAGGATTAAATGAAGTCTTAGCGGCCATTTTAAGGATTTATATCGAAAACCGCGCGAAATAAGAACCTTTGTTTGCAACACGCCATTGGCATTGGAAATCTTTTCGAAGAAAAAAGTAATAAAAGAAAAAGTAAATAAACAAAAGGTGTTAAAATCTCCAATTACGGTCGTTTTCTTTGACGTTTTAGTGAAAAAGCAAATAAAATTGGCTAATGAACCAAATAAATATGGCGGTTCAAGTTGCACCAAAAATCCTTTTGATTTGTGAAAGGAAAATTTAACATATCAACTTACAATTGAGCCGAAGAGAAAGGGTGAGGCTCATCTGGTAAAGACGCTTAGATGTCAACAAGTGCTGTGTAGATTGATTGGCTGGTTTGATTTTGGGGCATGTCAACCCTTGTTGGGTTATTTTATACCAAATACGTTTTGTTTTATTCATTCTTGTTGGGTATTCAATTTTTTCAAACTCAATCTTTTTAAACACATTTTTATACTCTTTTTTTATTTATTCTAACCATAGATGGGATCCTAACAGGTACTACCACTCCAGGTCAGAGTCGACCTGGGAGTAATGGTGATTAAGAGATACTCTATATTCCCCAAAGTTCCAGAATTGGGACTTCACCACTACATGCTGTTGAACATCGGGACAATCATATAGATACTAGGACTTGACATGATCAGCTGAACGACCAGAGGCGGCTTCTTCGACAACCCGTCAAGCCTAAGTAAGAACCAAAGTGGAGTGTTGCATGTCATAGACTGATCAGCCACCAAGATTCCATCCTTAAGCATCACGGTTCACCATCCACGATCAACAGGTGACTCCATTGGGGGATTTTACACCTCTGCATAGTGCAGTCGGCGTGTTCTACTGCTCCAGCCGACAGGGTAGGACTTCAGTCAATTAATGCCCCTGGTTTCTGAACTAACCAAATGGCACTCTTGAAATTTGTAGATAAGCCCGACGTGCCGACGGAGCTTAGAAAATGTTGACAGATAGAAATACTTTTAACAGAATGCATGCCACCCAGGAAAGAAAAGGGTAAGATATACCACTCTGTCGGCGGGGCTTAAGATATACCACATGCAGTGGCGTAGCGGCCAACGTGCAGGACTGCGACGTCGTAGCAAGTGAGTTCGAACTCCACTCGTGCTACTTTTTGGACTATACCATTGCAATCCTAACTTTGTGTTAAAGGGTCCAACTACTGTTCTTCAACAAGAATGGAATAGGCATTAAATAACCCACGAAGGTTGATATGCCATTAAACAAAGAAACTGATACCAAGTTTAGTGCGATTATCATCCCACCCCATAGGAGGTATCCTGTGTATGATTAACTGCATCCATTGGGGAGTCTGTGGAGTGTGAAGGTACACCTTCCTTGACATTACTCCCAGGTCCACTCTGATCAGGAGTTTTAGTTCTTGTAACGATTCCATCTTTGGGTTAGATATGTATGTTTAGAATGATTTTAACTCCATTAATATGTTAAAGTGAAACTTGTGCGTGAGATATTTTAAGTTGAAAGAGGCTGCACAAACCCCAGTCCACTATCTTTGCAGTCCCGCACTTTGTCCAGTGGCAGAGGAAAGTGTCGAGAGGACTGCGCTACCGAGCTGCTGCAGAGGGGTGTCTCAAGTAGTATTGAGTCACTTCACGAGAGGAAAGACTCCCTGGAATCCCCAGCGCTTGCACCCAAGCGCCAGGTTGTGTTGGGGATTTATGTGAGTAGTAAGTACCCCAATTCTACTACTATCGATCGATGTGGATGACCATTGGCTCCCGTGGAGCTCATCCGTCCTTTGACAGCACTTGTTTTTAGTAATGCTGGCTGTCCACACACCCACCCCATGAGACAATCCGAGGCATGCCTGACGGGGGTCCCAGTTTAGTCGCCAGTAGACCGACCATGGAAAAGGTAGTACTAGTTTACATGGTAGTAGTAGCACGTAAGATTGAAGAAGACCTGACCCCACACACTATATAATTATTCTGTAATTATTAGTATTAGAAAGGAATACTTGAAACCATATTTTTCATAGTCTCTTTATTATTATTCTTATCTTGGGTATATTTTTCTATGTTCTTTCTCACTCTCTTCTGAGTATTATAGCTGATCTTAACAGTGCTGTTGTTTGGATGGTCTTCTTTGGATTTCCAATTCTTCCAGACTCTTTTCCAAACCCTTGGGAACCGTTCCAAGGGACGCAATTAAAATTGGTAAGACCTTTACTGTCATGTTCCACAGTTTGTTTAGGTCTCAGGCCATGTCCAAGTACTTATTGTTATTATTATTATTTTCACTCCTTTTGAGTTTTTCACATCGATGATAGCTGATGGTAATTCTTTGGAGTCTGAATGACAACAAGTCTCCTCAGGTCTCCAGGACTCTTCTGACTATTCAAGCCGATTGAAATAGTGCAATAGTCTAGATGGTCTCAATTCTTCCTCTGATTTCTAGATCCTCCAATCCTTTCTCCAAGTTCATTGGGACCGTACCAAGTGCACCAACTACAATTGGTATCACTTTCACTCTCATGTTCCACAGCTTTTTCAATTCTCTGGCAAGGTCCAGGTATTTATTATTATTATTATTATTATTATTATTATTATTATTATTATTATTATTATTAAGCCCTTATTTAGTTCCACTAACTCAGCAACATCGTCTAAATTCCTTTTTTCCGGGAACGCTCTCACGTGCGTAGGTTTGATTTAAACGGTTTTTCGCAACGCTGGTTTTATTTCCCGAGCAATGCAAATGAAATATCGGGAATTTTGGAAACAGTACGTAAGAATTGAATTGTTGTGTAACAAATGGGCTGTCGAATGTATCGCTTGCTCCGGGGCTGATCAACAAGAGCCTCAGCCAAGTTTTCACTGGATAAAATAAATATATTGTACTATGTATGTATAATGTATCAGTGCTACTGTATGGCTGCACCACTTGGACCCTAACAAGACGCCGA
>CM042157.1:99208568-99211068 GCA_023376005.1 Doryteuthis pealeii | reverse complement strand
AAAGGTTAAGTTACAGGGTGAGCAAAAACAAAAAACAAAACAAAACAAAACAGAACCCACCCACAAATTTTGTAATAAAACTTCTTTTCTTTTCTTTCAGAATCTACAGTCAACTTGGTGCTTAAAATGTTGAAAAATAATTTTCCCCAATATGTTTTGGTCGACCAAGGAAAAAACATTTTGTGTGGAGACCTATTTTACCAAAAAATCACACACTGTCGTGCAAGCCAATTTTCACCATACTCCATCAAAAAACAGGATTTTTGACTGGGTCCAGAAATTCAGAGAGTTTAGAACTGTGCAAAATCTTAATTCTAATGGTCTAAGAGACAGTTATTCTGGTCGGAAGGTGAGTCCGAAAAATCAAGATAATAGAATAGAATCCTTAAAACCCCGTAGAATTTGCGCATGTTGTACTTTATTATCACTTCAACAAATTCCTACCGCGTCATTTCCTTTGTTAAAAGACAAAAAATACCCCGCACATCTGAAAGTTATGCCTGTCTCTGAAAAAACAAAGGATTACTACCAAGACGAGGACAACGGTCCGAAAAAGATATTAATAATGGAGATTTGGTCTTAAATAGATATTTATCTTTAACTGAAAATACGTCACTGCTTACGCCACATTACCTAAGATCGTCATAACAGAATAAATACACTCAAAATGTGAGTATGCAACCTCAGACGATCCTCACTGATTTTTAAAACAAGTTTTGATAAATAGATGCCCGGTGCCCGGTATTATATATTCATATATAGTTTGTTTTATTTTAATGTATATTTAAAGTTATCAGAACAAAGTTTCCATTTCAATTTTTTTATTTTTTACTCCTTTAATTAATTTGATGATTTTAATTACTTAGGGTACAAACTCTCTGACATTGAATTTTTTAAGTCCCAACAACTCATAATATTTAAATCACCCGGAGGGTGTTGATGTTTGTTTTCTTTTTGTTTTTGTTTTTGCTAGTCTATGTAATAGAAATTATCAAGTCTTATCTCAAAATTTCTGACAAATGATTTCATTTAATTTCTCGATTTCATCGTTACATTTTCTATTATCAAGTAAAATAAAAGTTTTTTTTTAATTAAAAAAGAAGAAAATTCACTGATATCCACAGGTCCTGCCAATTTATAATTATTGTAGAATGAGGTTGAATCCTCACAGGATGCCCCATTAAAATCCCTACGTAAAAAATAGATTGCATTGATTCAGACACTCTGAAAAGAAAAATGAATGTCTCCTTTTTGAAATATAAATGAAAAGAAAATTCCATGCTGTTATCGTTTAAATTTAATTTTTTAGTTATCTACATGAATATAAATGAAATCTGCCTTATTTTCTTTTTCAAAAAGCAAGATCTGGTGATAATGAATGTGTATATATAAATGTACTTTGTCATTAATTGTTTTATTTTCGTAGTTTCCCCCGGACATACATACAAACTGCCTTTTAGTTATATATAGATAAAAGAAAATACTAATCTATAAGTTAATTTTCACATACAGTTGGTTGGTGGGATATTTTGCTTAGTGGCATATCAACCGTTGTGGGCAATTTAATGTCAAATTTTGTTTTTCATATATATACTAGCAAATATATACAGCCTCTGGGTGTAAGTATTTAAATTTTAATGTAATGAAATATCATATTAGATTATAAATACTAATGAAACTAAATAAGAATGCAGATAAAAAGATTTGAAACAAAGGGAGGTATAATTAAAAAATAGAACAACTGAAATTTACTCTTCCATCACTCCTGTCTTTCATAGCTAAATTTTCCTAATTTAACTATTTAGTTAAATAAGGAAGTAAAAAAGAAAATTACAGTCATTTCTTCTTGTTAATGGATTTCTTTTAAAATCTATTCCCGAGATTTTTGCTCATATTTATTAAGATAAAACCAAACAATTAGAAATCAATAATACTAAGCACATATTTATTAAAATCAAATTTTTATATCAATATCTAAATTAACCTTCCCGTTCACACTGTAAACCTCTATTTTCTTGTATATATAAATACAATTGCATGTTATTTGCAGTATAAATAGTGTACAACCAGTTTTGTTCATGATTGAGGTTTGAATAAAAATAAGACCATGGAGAATGTGATAAATAACTAAGGGAGTTGTGATTTAAGTAGTGATATAGTTTCGGTTACAGAGAGAAAACACACACATTCTCCATTATAATAAGATATTATATAGTTAAGTTATTTTTCGGTTATTTACATTATGTACAAAAGAAAATCTTTATGAAAATGTTTCAAAGACAACGGAAAAAAAACGAGTTTGAGAGAGTTAGATCAAGATTATTATACTTTTTACATATTGAACTATTTTGAAATAACTCTTGAATAAACATATCAAACGTTGTAACAATAAACTTATCACACAGTTGTATATCCATAGGTCCATCTAGTTAGGTATTGATATTTGAATTGAACTTTACATGCCTGAAAGATTTTTGATAATTCATCTTTGGTCAAACGT
>CM042157.1:99191068-99206068 GCA_023376005.1 Doryteuthis pealeii | reverse complement strand
GGGGTAAGGAGAGTGAAGAGAGAAAGAGAGGAGAGGAGAGAACGAAATAGAAGAGAGAAGAGAGAGAGAGAGAGAGAGAGAGAGAGAGAGAGAGAGAGAGAGAGAGAGAGAGTATAAAATTAGATCAAAAGTGAAGAGATTGAAAGGCAGAGACATTTTGGTTTATTTAGTGGCACACCAACATTCATGTGTTATGTAATACCAAAGGCATCCTTGTCGAAGAACAGAAGTTTTACTATTTAAGCCATAGTTGGGTGATAAGGGGGTTCATACCTTTCCCAAAGGTATTAGTTCAAAAGTAAAAGTCATAACGTGACTGGAATTCTTACTCCCTTACTACGATGTCGCCGCCCAGAATGTTAACCATTACGTCACTGGGACTTCACCCGCAGAGATACATGTAATAATAACGAGTGAAAATGAGAGAGAGCAAAAATATAGACACATACTTGGACCTTGCTAGAGAACTGAAGAAACTGCAGAACATGAAGGTGATGGTCGTACCAATTGTAATTGGTGCCCTCGGAACGGTCCCCAAATTCTAGAAAATAATTCGTGTGAATTGGAAACCAGAAAAAGAATCGACACCCTCCAAAAAACAGCATTGTTAAGATCGGCTAGAAGAGTCCTGGACACCTGAGGAGACTTGCTGTCACTCAGCCCTCAGTGAACTACCGGCTACGACTAGTGTGGAAACCACATAATAATAATAATAATAATAATAATAATAATAATAATAATAGAAAACAAAAATGGGAAGAAAAACAATTATACGGACGCTTCAAACGACAAATAGAAGAGGTTGCACATGAAAAGACTTACATGGTTAAGAAAGGGAAACCTCAAAAGAGAAACAGAATCACTTATAATTGCTGCACAAACTAATGCCATAAGGACAAACTACATCAAAGTGAAAATTGATAAGACCCAACAGAATAGTAAATGTAGACTTTGCGGTAATAGAGATGAGACTGTTAACCATATATTCTGCGAATGTAGCAAACTAGCACAACGAGAATACAAAGCTAGACACGACTGGGTTGGGAAAGTGACCCACTGGGAATTATGCAAAAAATTAAATTTTGACCACACAACAAAATAGTATATGCATAAACCAGAATCTGTTCTTGAGAACAAAACGCACAAAATTCTCTGGGACTTTGAGATAAAAACGGATCACCTTATCCCAGCAAGAAGGCCAGACCTAGTATTGATAAACAAAAAAGAAAGAACTTGTCAACTGGTGGATTTTGCAGTGCCAGCAGATCACAGGGTGAAGAAAATGAAAAAATACACAAATATCTGGACCTTGCCAGAGAACTGAAAAAGTTATGGAATATGAAAGTGAAAGTGATACCAATTCTGGTTGGTGCACTTGGAACAGTCCCAAAAGGATTGGAAAAGGGTTTGGAAAGTTTGGAAATCAGAGGAAGGATTGAAACCATTCAGAACACTGCACTGCTGCAATCTGCCAGAATACTCAGAAGAGTCCTGGAGATCTGAGGAGACTTGCTGTCACTCAGACTCCAGTGAAAGACCATCAGCTAACACTGATGTGAAAATTCAAAAGGGAGTACAAGACTAGGCACGACTGGGTGGGAAAGGCGATCCACTGGGAATTGTGCAAGAAATTAAAATTTACCATACAACTGAATAGTATATGCGCAAGCCATAATCTGTCCTGGAGAACGAAACGCATTAAATTCTCTAGGACTTATTTAGAGATACAGACGAATCACTTAATCCCAGTCAGGAGACCAGATTTAGTATTGATTAACTAGAAGAAGAGAAGTTGCCATTTCGTGTCATCTCGGCCGACAACCGAATGAAAATGAAAGAAAGCGAAAAGATAAACAAAGAATAGGACCTTGCCAGAGGGCTGAAGAAAGTGTGAAACATGAGGATAAATGTCGTACCAAGTGTAATTGGTGCCATTGAAACGGTCTGCAAGGGTTTGGAAAAGAATCTGGAAGAATTGAAAATCCGAAGAAGAATAGGGACCATCCAAACAACAGCACTGTTGAGATCAGCTAGAATACTCAGAAGAGTCCTAGAGACCTGAGGAGATGTGCTGTCACTTAGCCTCCAGTGAAACACTGACTAAGACAGGTGTGAAAACTTGAATGGAGTAAAATAAAGAAAATAAATTGAAATGGACAAAAAATTTATTAAATAAAAAGAAAAAGAAAAGAAGACCATTGTCCACATTTCAGAGCAAAAATGAATGCCATCTTATCCCCCCACTCCTTGAAATTCAACTTAAGAAGCCACTTTTGGCATCTAGTCATCACGTCTCACCTCTTCACTCCCCGCCAAATCTCGTTCACTCGTCTCTTACAACGAGACTTAAACAATGTAATGAACATTTTTCGCGGTTGATTATTACGTTCTTCTTAATTATCTTTCCCGTTGTCGATCCGCTAATTAAATGATTGAACAATGGACATCCCGAGAGGAAGTCTCCATCCGTCAAGCGTTTTATACAAACAGCTTGTCTTAGAGAGGCACCTGGATAAAAAAGATGACACTTCCACCATTATAACTGTTTCTGAGTGTAGCCATTTTTGTCTTCGTCAGCCATCTTGTTTCTTTGTTTTCATATCGTTTTTATCATAAAGAACGAAAGGGAAGCAAAAGAACATGCTACACAGAAAAATATTATGAGAAAGAAATAAAAAGAGAAAAATATTATGAGAAATAAATAAAAAGAGTAGTGTAAAGATAAAGTGGTGAGTGCGAGGAAGCAATAACGCTCATCTATTTCAATCAAATGAAGAGATGAAAAAAAGGAAAGAAAGAAAAAGAAGTGTGTGTGTGTGTGTGTGTGTGTGTGTGTGGTGTGTGATAGAGAGAGAGAGAGAGAGAGAGGAGAGAGAGAGAGAGAGAGAGAGAGAGTTAAATCAAGATCATTATACATTTTAGATTTTTTACATATTGAACTACTGTAATAGCTCTTCCCAAATATAGATATAAAAATCTTCATTATTTTTTGCTCAAAAGCCAAGCCCTGGTAATAGTGAATATATATATAATATATATATATATATATATATATATATATATATATATATATATTTATATTTATTTATTTTGTCGTAATTGTTTTATTTTCGAAGATTCCTCCGGACATACACATATACGCAACTGCCCTTTATATATGTACTAGCAGCTGCCACATCCGGGGGGGGGGTCTTACCCCTCTGCAGAGGTGCAGTCGGTGTATTTTTTGTCCCAGCAAACAGGGCAGTCGTAAGAAAGAAAGAAAGAAAAAAAAAGAAAACAATATGGCAGACGGAAGCTGGATATTATTGTTCTTGAAAGAGAGAAGAAGAAGAAGAAGAAGAAGAAGAAGAAGAAGAAGAAGAAGAAGAAGAAGAAGAAGAAGAAGAAAAGGGACAGGTAGATAATATTAACAGAGATAGATAGATAGATAGATAGATAGTTATAAAGAGATTGAGCATGAAAAAAACGCAAAAGATAGACACATAGATAGATACGAACAGAGGCAGACAGATACATAGAAGAAGAAGAAGAAGAAGAAGAAGAAGAAGAAGAAGAAGAAGAAGTGGGGGAAATTGAATTTTATTTTTCTCGAAAGACGAAAAAAAAGTGAAAGATAGAAAGAAAAAGAGAAAGAAGAAACAAACATTCTGAATGAGAGAAAGATTTTTAACGGAGAAGAAAGAGAGAGAGATAGTTGAACGTGTGGCGGCGATGGCGGCGATGGCGGCGGTGTTTGATGGAAGAAACATTTTGGCGGTTTTTCCGCCGTCAAGATGTCGCCATTACTTCATCTGCCAACGGTAATTCCAACCAATCGGCTTAGTCACAGCAACATTTTTCGGTCTGTCGGGGGGAAAGGCCAACACTTGGGAAATCTGCGAATTTCGGCGCCCCACATGCGAGATCTAAATACGCTGAACGCGCAAAGACGCCGGATTTTCACTCGAACACTTCCGGGCGTTGTCAATCACGACCGCACGTGATGCAAAGTTGAACCGCCCCATCAATATTTGTACTGGAAGGTTAACTGGCTCTTTTATAAGAACAAGACGAATAGATATAACAATATTGTTAAGGAAAGTAATAATAATAATGATAATAATAATAATAATAATCTATTAATAATGGGGATTCTCTTTTTGTCTGTAACCGAAACTACGTCACAGCTTACGTCACAGTGATTTTTTAAAAATTCTATGAAAAATCAATTAAGAGTCATATTTTCACGAAAATCTTGATACTTATTCACCTTTGCTGTATGTAAGTTATTCGTTGAGAACAATTTACAACAATGTAATAAAAAGATATTTCATAGCCTGGGTAAATTTATAAGAACAGAATACAAAAATGACGGTGGATACAAGGAACGATTGATACAGACTTGTATGAGCGAATGTATATTCTAATATGAAAAATAGTCTTTAGTAGAGAATATATTGAGTCCTTCATATGTAGCTGGTAGTTGCTACTACTACTACTGCTACTACTATTACTATTACTACTACTACTTATAATAATAATAATAATAATAATACTGGAGCAAGATATAGGACAAAAGATCATAACAGGAAAGCAGAATGGATAAATGAGGAGGGGTTGGGTACTCGACGAATTTCGATCAGCAGGGTTACGAATATTCAAAATCTGATGTGTTGTTTTTGTTTTTTAGGGGTCTTTCTTTGGTTCTGTCTTCCTTCCTAATAACCCCGCCTTCGGGTCCGGGGTCCGGTGGCTTCGGCCACTGGACTATTAGTGTTAAATTAACGATGGAATCCCCGGGGGCGATCCCTTCAGGTAACACTTGTCCCCTTGATTTAAATAAACATGGTTGGGTTTATTGCCCAGTGCCTGAGGCTCCCCCATTGAGGGGGAATGCCAACGGAATTGACGCATTTTTGCACCTGTTATCCCATGAGCTTCGGCTCGTGGGTGGTCCCACATTAAACGACCTTGTGTCATACCCGCATACGTGGGATGCGAGGTAAATATTCTTCCTTCCTTCCTTCCTTTATTTCTTTCTTTCGTTCTTCCTTTCGTTCTCTCTTCCTTTCTTACTTTTTATCGTTTTGTTGCCTCTAAAATCTATCTGGCCTCACTAAGAGTAACATTAGAAAAAATACCAAACTTGAAAACACCGGGTCATAATGGAATACTTAGATACTGCTTTAAGAAATTCACATCCATTCACGATAAGTTGGTCCAACAATTGAGAAAATGCCCAGAAGAAGTAAATATACCCGAATGGATAACAAAAGCAAAAACTACCCTGATCCAGACCCACAGAAGAGAACAATCCCCAGCAACTATAGGCCGATAACATGTCTGCTTATGATATGAAAAATCTTAACCGCTCAAATAAAAGAAATAGAGACTCTTGTACAAATCATTAGAATATACAGCAAAGATATAGGTATGGAATTCGGCATCGAAAAGTGTGCAATGCTCGCAATAAAAAAGGGGAAAAAGAAAAAACGGAAAAAATATAATTACAAAAGAAGAAATAATGACACAGGGAGAAAAAGAGAATTGTAAATACTTGGGAATACAGGAAACAGACACCATCAAACAAACAGAGATGAAAAAAAAAGTCAGAAAAATAACTCAGAAAGACAAGAACATTTCTAGAAACTAAACTCTGGAGCAGAAATCTCGTTAAGGGCATAATCATCTTGGCTGTTACTGTTGGAATTTTTTTGTATATAAAGTGTGCTTTAATTCCCCACCCCTATTTATAGACTAGCCAAGGTCACGTGGGTTGTTCTTGTAACCAATCAGTAGCAATACTACTGGCCTGATAGAATACTTACCCCCCCCCCACGCACACACACATTGGGCATAATTAAAACTGCACTCTTTGAGGACGGGACATAGAATTGCCGGATCTTTACCAACAGGATTCATTATCGAAGGACTTTATACCAGTAACCGAGAACACTTTAGTAACCAAAGGATTCACATTATCGAAGGACTCTTTATCAAGGATCCAATTCCACTGGATAAGCACTTCTGCTTTAAGGCCAAGGAATGACCCTTAAAAACATAACAGCTTCCCTTGTAAGATACTCTGGACCATTCTTAAAATGGATAAGAGATGAACTCCGACAGATGGACAAAATTACAAGGAAACCTATGACAATGTACCAGGCATTACACCCGAGGGACACCATAGACAGACGTATGTAGCAAGAAAAGAAGGGGGAAGGGGTCTTGCCAACATTGAAGATAGTGTAGATACAACAATCCGAGCACTCGAAGAATACATTAAAAAAAGCAAAGAAACACTAATTGCAGCAGCCAGAAGGAGCAATTGCAACATGGAGATGAGCAGAGATGGAAAGAATTAACTATATGGGTCCTTCAAGCGACAGACAGGAGAGATCACACATGAGAAAACAAGAACATCGATAAGAAGGGGAAACTTCAAGAAAGAAACTGAATATCTTATAATCGGAACACAAGACAACGTGGTAAACTCAAATTATATAAAAGCAAAAATAGATCAGACGCAACAGAATAGTAAATGTCGAGAAAAAGGCGAAACGGTCAATCATATAATAAACGATTGCAGCAAACTAGCACAAAAAGAGTACAAGACTAGGTACGATTGGGCGAGAAAGGGGATACACTGGGAATTGTATAAGAAATTAAATTTTCGCCATATAACTAAATCGTATATGCACAGACCTGTATCTGTCCTGAAGAATGGGACCCATAAAGTTCTCTAGGACTTTGAGATACAGACGGTCCACCTAATACCGGACATGATACCAGACCTAGTATTAATTAACTAGATAAAGAGAACTTGTCATTTCGTTGATTTTGTTGTCCCAACCGAACACCGCGTGAAAGTAAAAGAAAGCGAAAAGATAGACAAATACCTAGACCTTGCCAGAGAACTAAGAAAACTGTGGAACATGAAGGTGATGGACGTGCCAATTGTAATTTTTGCCGTTGGATCGGTCCCCAACGGTTTAGAAAAGAGTCTGGATGAATTAAAAATCAGAGGAAGAATCGAAACCATCTATTTCTCCTTTATTCTTCTTTCCTTCTTTTCCTTACTATCTCCCCCCTCACTGTTCTCTTTCTTTCTTTCTTTTTCTTTCTTTCTTTACTTTTCTTTCTATTTTCTCCTCTGTGTTATTTAGAAAAGTCCTAGATAGACTTGTTGTCACTTGACTTCAGTTAAAAATCGTCAGTTAATTAGGTTAATTATTTAAATGATTAACCACTTGAAATCAAATGAACAGTGAGATTCGGGGAAACACAGATTTGATTGATTGATTAATTGATTGAATTTAAAGGCATGTCAACCTGTTTAATGTTATTTGATGCCTAGATGTTAGATCAGAGTTTTTCAACCGGTCTGCTAATGTACCGTGAAGCTTCCGTCGGTGTACCGTGAATCTTGAGGATGGTTGATCATCCTCTTCTATTTTTATTCTATGACTTTAATATTTTTTGTTTTAATTTGATATTTTTTGTTTTAATTATGCTACACTTGTAGCACATTTTCACTATTCCTTTTCTTTTAAAATTTAAATGATAAAATAATTATACGGTTAATTTATTGCCCAGCTCACTGTGTCCTAAGATGAAAAAGGTTTAAAAACTCTGTGTTAGATACTTTTTACCTTTTTTATTTATTTGTTACCTCAAAGGTTTTGGGGTGTTTTTTTAGGATTTTTTGCATTTCGAATACAGATAATTTTTTTAAACAGTTAGCCGTGAGTAGCAACCTGTGATGCTTAAGGACGGAATCCAGGTGGCTGACCTGTCTTGCAACACTTTACTTTGACGTTTACTTGAACTAGAGGTGCGGTCGAAGAAGCCCCCTCCAATCAATGGGCTAGTCACCTCAGGCCCTGGCACCTATATGATTGTGCCAAACCTATTGCCCTTACGACAGGCCCCAACCCTTTTCATCATATGTGCTAGAAGGCGGTGGTCGATGGTCTTAATGTCCTGGGTATGATGTTAAACTGCATCTAATGGGGAAGTTTCAATGCTAGAAATTTTGGAATGTGGAGTATACATTTATCGCCATTACTCCCAGTTCCACCCTGGCCGAATTGATAGTATCTGTTAGTGCCCCATCTATGTGTTAAATAGATAAAGATATTAATATTAAATGTGTTTAAAAATGTTCCTTGAAAAAATGAATATCTAACAAGAATGAATAAAACAAGATGTCTTTGGCATGAAATAACCCAACAAGTGTTGTCATGCCCTAAAAAAACACCCAACAAACAAACCAGAAGTCCCCAAAACAGCCGACACTTGTATTTTGTATTTGATGCGACAATATTTTTGTGTTAAAAAGTGGCTTTCTGATCAATCCTCTAACTTGATAAAAACACATGTATCCATGTGTTGAAGTCACAACCAGAACAAGATGAATGTTCATCTTCTGTCCAAAATTTGGAACAGAAGCCCCCCCCCACACACACACACACATAAAGTCAATTTCCAACAATTTTGTTCTTCTCTCTTTATTTCATCATTCATGATTTCGAAAGAATGAAGTTATTTTTTTGTTTATATTGTTTAAATTCATCGGAATAAGAAAACAGAATTCTCCCCCCCCCCCGACATTTGAAGTGCTCATTAAAAGAAAAACATGGCTGACGATAGAGAATGCGTCCTCTTCGTTCTTTTTACGTTTTGTTTATTATTTTATATACAACTTGCTTACTGAACAATCTATCAGTAGATGGTTATCATTCGTCTCTCTCGCAGGGAATTCTCAATAATTCCGTTGTTCGGTCTTTATTTCACCATTCATTATTTCAAAAAGAAAAATAATATCACGATTCAACTCTGTGATAAGAATAAAAAGATTTATTGGAAACAAAATGGTGAAACGTTTAAAGATATTTTAAAGAAATTCGTTTTGTCAGTTTCGAATGTTTTCAAATTTTCAAAGATAAGAACACATTTTGAACTTAAGTTAAAAGAAGTGCGACCTTTTGAATTCATCTTAGATACGAACTAATGTTTGTCAAAAGTTTAATTCCTCAAATGGAGAAACTGGAATTTTATCTAGAGAGGGAAAACAAATAAGATAAAGCCGATGCTTGCTTATATCATGATAGTAAAACATTATTGAGGTGCATGACATAATGTTTAGAGACGTGGGAAATGGACTCGTCGACCAGAGTTCAAATCCTAGACAAGGGTGTTCACATAGCGCTAATACCCATGGGAAAGGTATGAATCCATGGATTCTCCCTCCAGCTATGAGTAAAATAGTAGGGAAGACTATAAGATATTTAAAAACAACTTTTTTTCAGTTTCGACTGTTTTAAAATTTTGAAGTTAAAAGAATTGCGACCTTTGAATTCAACTTGGATACGAACTAAAGATGACAAAAGTTTAATTCTTCGAATGGAGAAACTGGAATTTTATTGAGATAAGGAAAACAAATAACATAAAGCCGATGTTTGCATAAATCATTTTAGTAGAGTATTTATTCAAAAACTTTGTTCAATTCTAAAAGTTTATTAAACAACAAAACAATACGCCCTTCCTATATATAGAGACAAGTTTGAGAGACTTAACAGCCTTATGGAGAGGGTGTTGAGGATATTTGGCATCTTCTATTAAGTCAGTAATTCTCAAAGATATGTCCTGGTCGACAGCTCGTATAACTGGTCCCAATTGAATATCGGTGCCATAACGTCTGGGCGTGTCACGTGATTGCTATGTCCAATCACGGAAAGTCTCATCCTCACATAACTCCCTATATAGAAATAAATATTTTATTAAACCAATAGATATATCCCCACCCACACCCAGATGTGGAACATATGAGAGAAAAAAATACAGAAAAAGTTATTATACAAAGATATAGCATAAACCTCTTAACTACAAATGCATTTGACTAATGCAAAAACTGAGGCTGATCATAGGTAAAAAAAAATTCAACATAAATTCCTGGATTATCGACTCCCCCCCCCAAAAAAAAATATATATTTATATCTATCTATCTATCTATCTATATATATATTATATATATATATATATAAGGTGTGTCAAAAACTGTAACTAACGTTTAATTCAATCATTTTTCTACCAGTGGTGAAGATTATTATTATTATTATTATTATTATTATTATTATTATTATTATTATTATTATTGTGATAGTCTCCTTGGAAAAATGCCTCTTTGGATTTTTACTTCTCCTATGGATTGTCCTCCTGTTAATTTCTTATTTTCCGTGGCTTCTGTGATGAATTTAATTAATTTGGCGGATTATTATTATTATTATTAGTAGTAGTAGTAGTAGTAGTAGTAGTAGCATTATTATTAATGTGAGTTTTCCCACCAGTAATAAGTGATATCTTTCACAAAAGTCCGAGTGACCGCAAGTCTCCTCATCTCCCCGGGTCTTTTCTAAGTATTCTATTCAGTACGGCCTTAATTCTTCCTCAGATTTCTTTTCCCTCCTCTCTCTAAGCCAACATCTTTGAGATTCTTCCATTATTATTATTATTATTATTATTATTTATTATTATTTATTATTATTATTATTATTAATTGCTGTAACAATTAAAATTTGGACTCAAGACAGTGGAATCGAACGCCTAATGATATACATTAAGATTCAAATTAATAAAAATCAGAAAGCTGTAGAAAACACACATAATTGAAATATTTTATCCGATACGGCAACATCCCGTCAGATATTCAATGACTGTAATTAATTAAGTGTAATATCAGTGTCCGTGTGAATTCGCTTTGTCGCTGCAAGCGGCCATTTTTTTTAAAGGTTTTGACAGTGAGTACGAACAGAACTCTGTAGAGTTGTTGAAAACATTAGACACTCTTCCTTTTCTGAGAATTTTCTAAAGAGAAAAAAAGAATAAAAATCTCATTATAATGGAGATTGTGTGTCTCGCTGTCTAACTGAAACTATAACAATACTCAAGTCACAATTCCATTAGTTATTTACATCACATTCTCCATAATTTTATTTTTATTTAAACCTCAATTATTAACAAAATTGTTTTACATTATTAATACTGTTGGCCTCATCTTAGAATATGTAATTGTATTTATATATACAAGTAAAAAGCGGTTCACAGTGAAGGCTGATTTGCATATTGATATTGAAAAATTTGATTTTTATATCTGCTTAGTATTATTGATTTCTCATTATTTGATTTTATCTTATGAACAAAAATCTCTGGAATAAATCAAAGAAAAAATAACTGTAATTTTATTTTTTACTTCCTAATTTAACTCAATAGTGTAAATTAGGAAAATTTAGCAATGAAAGACGGGAGTAATGGAAGAGTAAGTATCAGTTGTTCTATTTTTCGATTATACCCCCTCTATTTCAAATCTTTTTATCTGCATTCTTATTTGAATTCCGTAGCCTTTCTTTATTTAATATAATATTTTATTGCCATAAATCTTAAATACTTGCACCCGGGGGTGCATATATTTGCTACTAGATATAAAAGAGACCCCCCTGCCCAGCCACCACCAAACAACCCCAGATATGGACATGGAAAAGAGCGGGAACGTAGTATGGCAATGGAGAATTTTGGTGACAGTAAAGGATAAATGATGTCATTGGTTGGTTGGTTGGTTGTTGACATGTCAACCCTTGTAGGGTTATTTTATGCCGAAGATCTTTTTTTTTATTCACTCTTGTTGTGTATTCATTCATCTGGAATAATTGTCTCTTTAACTTGTCTCTGAGTTTGGATTTTCATATGACTGATAATTTATTTATAGCCCTCCATGTCTTTCCTATGCGTGCATTAACATCGTTTTCTGTGGATGAGATATTACTGCCTAAGTACCTAAATTGTTCTACCGAGTTTAGGAGTTTGCCATCGATAGTTGAGATGTCTCTTTTGTTTTTAAAAGACATGAACTGTATATATATATTATATATATATATATATATATATATATATAATAAAATAAATATATAAAGGTATTACATATCTATTTATTTGATGGCAATAGAACAGTCACAACCTTAGGTTTCATACATGCAAAATCGAATGCATTCATCAGGTGACGTTGATCCGAGTATTTGGATCAACGTCACCTGGTGAATGCATGCGATTTTGCATGCATGAAATCTAAGGTTGTGGCTGTTCTATTGCCATCAAATAATTAGATATATAATACCTTTATATATTCATTTCATTATATTACATACTAGCTCTATTCTTTATATCGAGCACTCTCCTAATACTACTGCAATTTGGTGCACCATTCCAGTGAAAGCCGAAGCGGTGACTATCCCAGACTATAGTCTTCGAACAGCGAGGGAGTCTATCCTATTTTCCTTAGCCTTAGACCAGGGAGATTGATTTTGCCGTGGTTGAGCGCCATACATACCGTCAGCTCCTAGTGCTTTACTGCACAGCTTAGATTATCGAAGCTGTACAACTGACACACTGAGTTGACAGGATCCGGTATCGAAACCCGAACCTTTCGATTCTTAGGCGAATGCTTTACTATAGATGATTAATATTAGAGAGGAATAATTTAAACTGTATAAATGTATAAAAACTCAAAATAAATATATTTTAGTTTAGGACTTTGTTGTCTTTGTGTTATATACTCGTGTTAAACATCCAGTGTATATATTTACCAACCCCTCCTTCAGGTTTGAATTCAGAGTTTTCCGTCTCCTAGACTGGTTACCTAGCCACGGTTAAAGATTCTACTCTGTCCTTCTATTTACCCATAGCTGGAGGGAGAATTGGATTCATACCTTTCGGCAGAGTATTAGCGCCATGTGAAATACCAACAGTTTCGTCTCGGAATTGAACTCGGGTCGACGAGTCCATTTCCTACGACTCTAACCATTAGACTACGCGCCTCCTTAATTAAACATCGAGTATATAAATGGTGGAGAGTTCATCTCGTATATATATAGAGAGAGAGACAGAGAGAGATTTGAGAGGATAGAGAGAGGATTGTTCTTACTTTATTACTCTGCTTATTGACTCTACCTCGGTCGCCATGTTCTTTGGACTGACTTCTATTAAGGGTTGGTTTTCTTCTATATTAATTCTTCTTGCTGGGCTGGGCTTAACATTGTCTTAATAGTGTTTAATTAATACAACAACAAGACTTAGTTATACTTGATCAGGTTTTATTTTTTAGCTCATATATATTCCACCGCGGAGAAATGGACCCCAATCATAATCCCCAACGGTTATGGAAAATTACCCATATCCGCTTTTAAATCTAACGAACTTTAATTCGAATTTCTAGCTACAGATACATTTACAATTTATGACTGCCAATGAATTGGAACATTTGGAACATTTTTATAAAGCTTTTCTTTCGTAACGTCAAATCTATTAATAATGGAGATTCGCTTCAGGTTTTTCTCTGTAACAAAAACTACGTCACTGCTTACGTTACACTACCTAAACTCGTCATAACATAGAATAAAACACTCAACATTTGAGCATGCAATGTTAGACAGTTCTCATTGTTTTTTAAACAAGTTTTAATAAATACATACCTGGTATTATCTATCTACATATAGTTTGTTTTATTTTAATGTATATTTAAAATTTTCAGAACTATGTTTCCATTTTAATTATTTTTATTTTTTACTCCTTTAATAAATTTATTTTATTTTTTACCCCTTTAATAAATTTGATGAGTTTACTTTACTCATGATACAAACTCTCTGATATTAAATTTTCAACTCCCATCTCCTCAGGCAATATTTATTTTACGTCGCCCAGAGGACGTTTTTTATTTTGCTAGTATACATAATGTAAATAATAGAAGAACAGTTTAACTATATAATATCTATCTAATTACAAAATAAAATTAGATACATTATCAAATAGAAATAAGGATAAACGAAAGGTTACTAATTCTCCGGAAGAAATTCAGAACCGCTTGAACCACACGTTGCGCACCGGGCCAATCTATCATTGTATGTGCTTCCTCAAGCACATACAATGTGCTTCCTTTATCAGACTAGCATGGCCTGTAGATATACCACAGTATGATAATTTAATTATTAAAACGTTTAATATGTTTACATAAGAACTATTGCTAAATAATTCAATATGTAAAATTTATACTAATCTTGATTTAATTATCTCTCTCTCTCTCTCTCTCTCTCTCTCTCTCTCTCTCTCTCTCTCTCTCTCTCTCTCTCTCTCTCTTCTTCTTTTAATCTTTTCATAATGTTCGATTGAAACAGATTAGCCTTATTGCTTCCGCGCACTCACCCTCTCTTTCCCCTACTCTCTTTCTCTCTTTCTTTCTTTCTATCTTTCTCTCTCTCTCTTTCATTCTTTTATATTTTTCTGCGTAGCATGCCCTTTTCTTCCCTTTCATTCTTTATAATAAAAACGGAATGGTCCATTATTTAGCTGAGGTGACGACACTCATAAGAAATAAAAATTCGATGGATAGACAAAACCAGATAATCAGGATTTACATTTTTGCATTTCATCTTCAACGATTTGGACGGTCTCATTTTTAACAAGAGGTAGTTGCAAGATGATAACGGTCGTACTTTTAAGGAACACGGGTATTGATATATCGACGGAGGCTGGTCGTTTTCATATTCTGGCGTTCAGTGTTCTAACTCGAGTATCAGCAGTGACACTTTATTTATATATAACATTTACGTAGTCTGGCGAACCAGTGAGGATCGAAACCGCCTTTCATGAGTGACTGTTTGTATGACGAGTTTACTAGTTATGACTCCATTGCAATGGGGGCGGTTCGTGCCCAAGTGGGGAAATGTGGGGTTGGTAGGTGAGGATGTAAATAACCATTCATTGGCTGCTGCTGCTGCTGCTGCTGCTGCTGCTAATCTATTGGCATAAATATGCAAAATTCCTTTTTGCCTCGATTCCGTTTGTCACTGGGAATATGACGGTGAATAGCCGACAGCAATTCTCGGTCTGCACAAAACGATTATCAGAGCTTTTGGTTTGCTGAAGGCAGAATTAGAAACAAGTAGAAAATACGGGTCTCTCTCTCTCTCT
>CM042157.1:99168568-99183568 GCA_023376005.1 Doryteuthis pealeii | reverse complement strand
TTTTTTCAGAATACAAGTTGTGTCAAAACGTACCAAGTTTAAAGCTGTATTTACCAAGACAGAAATGAAGAATGAATGGAACGTTTCTTTTTTCAGAATACAATAATTTTTTAACTAACATTATATATATATAATATATATTATATATATTATATATATATATAAGTATACACAGATACCGTGTTTGACGTGTGGCTAGACATACCAGGCTACCCCAAGCCGGGATGGGAGCCTAACAGGTACAACCACTCTGGTCAGAGTGGACATTGGAGTAATGGCGATGAAGGGGTACTTCACACTCCACAGCTCCAAAATTAGAACTTCACCATGGGATGAAGTTTAACACCATACACAGGACACGAAGACCCTCAGCCACCGTTTTCTAGTACATATACTATAAAAAGTTAGGAAGCGCGTGGTGTAATGGTTAAAGTCATGGGAAATGGACTCGTCGCCCCGAGTTCAAATCCTGGACGTGGTAATTACATTTCACTTAGCGCTAATACCATTGGGAAAGGTATGAATCATACATTCCCTCCAGCTATGGGTAAATAGCAGGGCAGGCTGGGTTCTATGGCTAGGTAACCAGTCTTGGAGAAGGAAAACTCTGAATTCAAACCAGTTGAACTCCGCTTAAGAAATCGACCTTGTGTCGTATCCTGCTGGTGTGGAGGTGTTGGTAAATATATATACGATAAAAAGTCCTGGGGTGCCATAAGGGCAATATAGTCGGGACAATGATATAGGGCCTAGGAGTTGATGTGACCAGTGGATTGATCGGAGAGAGCCTCTCTGATCGCACGTCTAGCCTAAATAAAGGCCAGAGTTGAGTGTTGCATGTCATGGACTGCTCAGCCACCAGGATTCCGTCTTAAAGCATCACGCCTCATTAAAAGAATTTTACCCTTCTTTCGTAGATTGGGATCCAGATGGTGAAGAAATGTTCCATATTTTTTCGCCAAGGCGTTCAAATATATTGAATAAACAAAAAAAAAATTTAAAAAATAAAACCAAACAAACACTACTACAAACATTACAACCAACAACTCCCTAATGACGACTAGCGAAATGGTTGAAAACGCTTGGGTAAGAAATATGGGATGATTCTTTACCATCTAGATCCTAATATATGAAAGATACTAGAAGAATTGAACGTCGACAAAAAATCATGAAGAAAAAAGGAGACGGCCTCATAAAATGTCAGTGTTATCGGTTGAACAGATATAATGTTGCAAAATCCGAAATCTGTAAGGATACTGGAGTAACATCACTAATGACCTACTTTAGTGCATTTCGCCGATGTTTAACAAGAACGTCTACACTTGTAAATCATAAAGAAGAAATATTCCGTGGTCTTTAACAAAACCCGTGCCCGACTAGGAACCACAAGGTTCCGCGTTCGATACCGGCGCTCGCCAACTCAAAGTATTATATGGAGGGGATATGTGAGGAGTTGATGGTAGGTGTGGCGTCCTGCCTCAGACGCCAACACAATCCCCTTGGTCTAGTGCTAGTGGAAAGTGCATAGACTCCCTCGTTGAATTTATATATATATATATATATATATATATATATATATATATACATGTGTGTGTGTGTGTGTGTGTGTGTGTGTGTTAGTCATCCACAGAGGCCATCTTTCGACGCATCACGTCTCCTCAATGAGGCTAGACATTGGTGACTACCTCCATCCGGAATTGAAACCCGATCGATTTTTTAACCACACAAACACACACACACACACATATATATATATATATATATATATATATATGTGTGTGTGTGTGTGTGTGTGTGTATCCCTCGTTTCCTTTTACTTCTAACGGCCAATAGATAAGAAAGGAAACATATACCCCACGCAAGACACCCGCTTTTATCTGATCGCGTTTTAACCAAATAGATCAATGGTAGGTAGGTAAAATGGTTATTCACTTATCTCCTGTCGATATAAAGCTATAGTGACGCGAAACCAGAGGAAGGCTTTCAAGTCACAGTCTGTGTCGCACGGAGCACGAACACGCTCACCTAATTGGTAAGGGACACAAACGTGATTGCATGTTAGGTTATTGACAGACTATACACACACACACGGCTTGTTGTTGTTGTTGTTGTTGTTCTTCTTCTTCTTCTTCTTCTTCTTCTTCTTCTTCTATCTAAAGTTACCGGCGACTGGAAAAAATATTCAAAGAACAATACGTCATCAAAAACCAGAAGAAATCTCAACGAAACAGAAAATAAAAAAAATAAATAAAAAGAATCAAAACATGAAAATAAAATCGGTGAAGTCAATCCACGTTTCATTTGTGGAATTTATTTGTATGCATATCAAAACAATAAAGAAAGAGAGAATAGGGTTATTTCCTATAAGTCTAACATGATCAAAGGGGAACCACTCTTGATTGATACATTATTTATCGAACTACTAGGAAGAAGAAGACGGGGTTAGGGTTAGGTTAGGGTTAGGGTTAGGGTTAGGGTTTAGGGTTAGTTTAATGGGAAAATAAATAAATA
Organism: Doryteuthis pealeii; assembly: GCA_023376005.1. Taxonomy (NCBI): domain Eukaryota; kingdom Metazoa; phylum Mollusca; class Cephalopoda; order Myopsida; family Loliginidae; genus Doryteuthis; species Doryteuthis pealeii. Next base: position 99,181,057 of record CM042157.1, on the reverse strand, counting down.
ATTTATCAGACAAGAGTGATTCCCTTTCATCATGTTAGACTTATAGGAAATAACCGAGAATAGTTTGCCTTCTAGAACCCGTAGGATAAAAAGGGTTGGGGCTTGCCATAAGGGCAATAGATTCAGGACAATCATATAGGTGCTAGGGTTTAACGTGACGAGCCGATTGATCAGGGTGCCTCTCCGACCGACCGTCTAGTCTAAGTAAGGGTCTAAGTGGAGTGTTCCATGTCATGTACTGATCACCCACCAAGATTCCGTCCTTAGGCATCACGGGTCGGCACCCACGGCCAACAGATAGTCCCATTTGGGGTGGCGGTTTTACCCCGCTGCAGAGGCGCAGTCGGTTTATTCTAAAGCGCCAGCCGACAGGTTTTGGGATATTCGGATTAGAGGGCAAACAAACAAGAGTGACAAATATAATAAAAAAGATTAAAAGATTACAGTTACAGGGAGAGATTATAGGGCGAGAAATAATGTATATATATATATATATATATATATATATAAGATTTTTGGATGTTTGTTTATTTAGAAACATTGCTGGATAAAGTATATATTAAATTTTTACTTGAAGGCACTTACAACGCATGTATCGAATTTTATGCGATACATGCGTTGTAAGTGCCTTCAAGTAAAAATTTAATATATATATATATATATATATATATATGTTTTTGCCGTTTTAGGCTACAGCCAGCCTTGGTACACATAAAGGACAAGACATGTATTGCATATCAAGCAATGTCTGTGCTTGAAGCTTTTTTAAGTGAGGAAAGGCTTTGCACAGAACCAATCCCACTCTCTAAGTGACTGCCACATTGAACCAAAAAGAAGAACAAGTCAACATTATTGGCTGCAGCAGCCACCGCAGGTTATATTTTGGAGTTTTCCTTCTCCTAGACACTTGCCTTGACAAGGCTGAGGAATGCATCTCTACCGGTGGTTTTTCTATTTCTACGTCCCTGCGTATGTTATTTGCGAGATGGCCGTTGAGTGAAAGGAATTATATTCTTTGAACTGTTGAATATTTTTTTTTTTAAATTTATATCAAGTAATGGTCATACTTGAACACGAGTTTTCTGCCATCATATATATATATATATATATATATATATATATATATATATATAGAGAGAGAGAGAGAGAGAGAGAGGGAGAGATTGATTGATTGGTTGTCTGGCTGGTTTATAGATAGATAAATATGAACACTATGATAGATAGATAGTGATAGAGAGAGAAGGGGATGGAGAGATATGAACAGAATGCGATAGATAGATAGATAGATAGATTGGTTGGTTTATAGATAGATAAATAGATAGGAACATTATGATAGATGAATACTAGGAGAAATATAGAGATATAGAGAGAGAGTGAGAGAAAGAGAGAGAGAGAGGAGGGAGATAGAGATAAACAGATAGATAGATAGATAGATAGATAGATAGATAGATATTCTCATCGGTTCACTTCGTCAGCCCATTATGATTTTTAATCTTTTCTATGAGTAATAAACAATTTTTACAGTTTAGGAATTCATCGGCCATTTTACGTCACTCCCAATTTTATATATTTTACATGTTTGTTTGTTTATTGATTTAACGGCATATCAACCCGTCTTTGGTTATGTCATGCCAAACGGTTAGGAAGTTATACATATCGTGTATTTATATTTATACTTTTTACTAATTGGTTTTAACAATGTGTTAGCATTATTGGGGATTATGTTGTATGGTATTGATTTGTTTCATGTCTATATTCTATGGTATAATTTTATTTCCCTCAAAAGGCATATCAACCCGTCTGGGGTTATGTCATGCCTAACGGTTAGGAAGTTATAGATATCGTGTATTTATATTTATACATTTTTGTAATTATTTTTAACAATGTGTTAGCATTATTGGGGATTATGTTGTATGGTATTGATTAGTTTCATGTCTATATTCTATGGTATAATTTTATTTCCCTCAAAAAAGAGAGAATATCCTCCATGTTGACATTTTCAAACAGATCTTTCATATTGTTTGCTTTAAGATAACAGTTTCTGATGTAAGCAAAAAATCTGCATTCCATGAATAAGTGTTTAACTATCAAAGGTGTTTAACATTTTCCAAATTGTGGTTGTTGTTCTTGTTTGAGTATATTGGAGTGTGTTAGTCATATTTTACATTTTCAACTCATCTGATATTTGCAATTTGCATCCCTCTTCTCTTTTTTGTGTTAGCCCAGTCAGTTGCAGCTTTAGAATATACCGACTGTACCTCTGCAGAGGGGTAGGAACCCTCACCAATGGTAAAACCTGTTGGCCGTCGCTGGTGACCCGTGATGCTTAAGGATGGTACCCTGGTGCCTATGCAGTACATGACATGACATGCCACACTCCACTTTGGCCCTTACTTAAGTTAGACGGGCGGTCGGAGAGGCCTCTTCCAATCTAGTCACGTCAAGCTCTAGCACCTATATGATTGTCCTGACCCTATTGTCCTTATGGCAATTCCCAACCAAATGCCCGTTTAGTTAAAAAGGCCGGTTTAGCTCAGTCAGTAGAGTGTCCGGCTGGGAACTTCAAGGTTCCTGGTTCAATACCAGCCCTCGTCAACTCAGAGTATGAGTAGCACAGGGATCTGAAAAGTGACGTGTTGTATATCATGGACTGTTCACTCACCAGGATTCCATCATTAAGCATCACGGGTCGTCCCCCACCGGCTAACTGGTGGCCCCATTAGGTGGGATTTTTACCCCTCTGCAGAAGTGCAGTCGGTGTATTTTACTGTTCCGGCCGACAGGGCGATTCGAGATATTTCGTCAACCTGTCCGGAACAAAGATATTTCTTGCGGGCTATCTCTTTAAACACATTTCAGGAAAGTTAAACGTGTCAATAACCCGGGCACACTTAGCTCCTATTAACACGGCGCGGTAACTGCGAATCGATATACAGAAGAAGTGACGCGTTTATCTGTTAAGCAGCATCTCCCACCCGCCAAGTAATTGTCGGCGTTTGCTGTCGAAGATGGCCGAAACCCAATCAACGGAGCAAGCAAAGATGTTCAATGACTTACCGCCATTATTTATTCATTGTAAGTGTCAACGAGGTGACGAAATAAACGCTTTACTGATTGTCTTTCCGTTGGGTGCCTCGCCGACTCAAATAATGACTCTCGTCACTGGTTACGTTTAACGAGACTTTGGCGTGAGTCGACGAGATAAGTTTTCCTAATGGGGGGAGGAAAGGAAAAGATGACAGGGCGACTGTTCCATGATGCTCATGACTCGGGTCTCGCGCCCGGGAAGACAGATGGCGCAGACTGCGATGAAGAACGAGGCAGGGAAAATCAATTAACTTTTCTGTCTTTGCTTTCTCGTAAGATTGGCTGAAAGTTTCCGAAGTGTGGAAAGAAAATTAAGATAAAGAAAACGAATGAAAATACAAGAAAAGAACGAATGTCTTCTCTTGTTCTTTCTTCTGACAACCGTTTAACGAGAAAATAAATGGACATGCAAAAACAACTTTATCTTCTTCTTCTAAACCGAACATAGCAGTGGAAAATTATAAGAACTCATCATCATCATTATCATCATCATCAACATCATCATCGTGCTAGTAGCACCGATATCCATGAAAGTCTCTCACCAACCGTCCCTATCATTCATTGCTCTCAGGAGGTCCTATGTGCAGCATCCAGTATCAGTACAGAACTGGTCAATGCTGTTTCCCTAGTAGCACGGATATCCATGACAATCTCTCGCCAACCGTCCCTGTCATTGCTGTCGGAAGGTCCTCAGTGCAGCATCCAGTATCCGTACAGAGCTGGTCAATGCTGTTTCCCTAGTAGCACGGGTATCCATAAAAATCTCACACCAACCGTCCCAATCATGCATTGCTCTCGGGAGGTCCTCTGTGCAGCCTCTAGTATCCGTACAGAACTGGTCAATGTAGGTCTTTGCTTGGCGGCTCGCACTGGCGTGAAAAATTATAATAACTCATTATCATCATCTTTATGAAATAAATAAAAGATTATGAAAATCTCTCACCAACCGTCCCTATCTACAAACTACAGTCTTACTAATATGTTCACTTACAGACTAATACCTTTGAAAAAGGTATAAGCACCCTCATCGCCCTCTAGCTATGGGTTAAATAGTAGCACTACTGTTCTTCTACAAGGATGGCTTTGGCATTAAATAATCCACAAAATTTGATATACCATTAAACAAAGTAGATAAACAAACCGAAAACTTAAATTTTTTTTTACTGAAACAACATTTCTACGTCACCGCTCACGACTTTAAGTGAGTCGATTAGATTCGCTATAACATAGAAAATTGAAAAAGATTTATCAAACTCTATGTCAATTCGCGAAACCAATTAAAGAAAATGGCTATTACGTCTTGAAACCCTTAGCCACAAAGCAATTAACAATGAATTAAGTCAAAGGGCCGGCTTAGCTCAGTCGGTAGAACGTCCGACTAGAAACCACAAGGTTCGATAGCGGCCCTCGCCAACACAGTGTATGAATAGCACAGGGATCTGTGCAGTAAAGTGAGGAGCTGATGATATATGTGGCGCTCCACCTCAGATGCAAAAACAATCTCCTTGGTCTAGCGCTAGTGAAAAGGGGATAGACTCCCTCACTGTCTGGCTGATACCGACTTTACTTTTAAAGTACCTGTTAATTTCCCATCTATGGGTTAAATAGAAAAACATGAGTTTACAAAAATGTGTTTAAAAATTGAGTTTTAAAAATGTTCAGTAACCGCCAAAAATGAATAAAACAAAATGTCTTTGGCATAAAATAACCCTACAAGGGTTGACATGCTGTAAAATCCCACCAACCAACCAACCAACCCTCTTCAGACTCGATGCACACAATCATTTAATACAACTCGTACTTTGAAGAGAATTAAGATTTCATTCATTGTTCATTTTGGTTTAGGTAAACACAGTTTCAGTCCCGATACTTTTTCGACACTCTTCCTATAATGAAGACAATTAACATTTTAATCATTGGTCATTTTTATCTTGGTAAATACAACTTCAATCTCGATACATTTTGAACGCCTCTCATAGTAAATTACAACTTTCTTAACGCTTCTGTGCGTCCGACATTCTTGTAACACTCTTTATTCTTTGTGATTCTTTTAAGATCACACTGTCGGTTGGAGCTGTGAAATACGCCGACTGTCCCTCTGTAGAGGGGTAAAATGCCACAATAAGGCCACCTTTTGGTACAGGATACCGATTCGTGTTGCTTAAGGGCGGAATCCTGCTAACTGGGCAGTCCAGGTTATGCAACACACCACTTTAATCCTTAATTAGGCTAGACGGGTGGTCGGAGAGACCCACTTCAATCCGTGTTGCTTAAGGACTGAATCCTGGTGACTGGGCAGTCTAGGTTATGCAACACACCACCTTAGTCCTTACTTAGGCTAGACGGGTGGTCGGAGAGACCCTCTTCAATCAACCGGTTGGACACATCAAGTACTAGCACCTATATCATTGCTCCAACTCTTGCACTTATAGCAAAACCCAACCCTTTTTATCTTATATGTGCTAGTAGTCGGTGGGTGGGGGTCTTAGTGTCCTGGGGGTATGATGTTAAACTGCATCTACTGGTGAAGGTCCAATTCTGGAACGATTGTAAAGTACACCTTCATCGTCATTTCTAGGTCCACTTTGACTCAGAGTGGTAGTACCTGTTAGAGTACGATCTATGGGTTAAATAGGAAAAAATGAGTTTTAAAAAACCTTGTTAAAAATTGTTTCACAAAAAAGAATTTAATACCCATCAAGAATTAATAAAACATCGATATTAAAAAACAAAACAAAACAAAAAAACAAGGGTTGACATGCCTTCAAATCCAACCAACCAATCATATTGCATAAATCCTAAACACGTTGTATGTATCACTCACAAACCATTAGCCTTTACGGAAAGAATAAGAAATCTTTAAACGCGAGAGTTTTTTTCCTTGATGTTTTTTTTCTATTCTTATTTTACCGCCAAGAAAAATGATTCTCCATTATAGACCATTTGTGTTGGCACTTTGAATATTACTCAATAAAAAAGAGAGAATTCTTGTGTAGTTCCTACCAAACATTCTTTTAAAATAGATAGATATATAGGAATAGATAGATATATAGATAGAATTTAGATAGTTAGTTAGTTAGTAGTTAGATAGATAGATAGATAGATAGATAGATAATGAATAGATTGAGATAGATAGATAGATAGATAGATAGTATTTATCTGTATGTTTGAGATGAGGCTTGATGATTAGTATTATCAGTTATTCGGAATATTTTCCTCATCTTCATTGTTATCTGTACAACGTTTCGGCCGATGTGCCCTCCAGCCTTCTTCAGTTATTTCTTGTCGCACTGAGGAACCTTCTCGGACTCGGGGAACCTTCTTTTCGGACTCGGGAATCTTCACAGCCGTCACAGAACTTTGAACCTAACCATTTATTCAGTCCATGGTGGTATCCTATTCTCATTCCGCTAACCATAGCTGGGGTACAGGTGTTAAGCTGTGTTAATTATTATTCTAATAGAAGGATAGATATGAATAGATTCAGTCAGATAAATATATATATATAAATAGATAAGTAGGTAGATAGATAGATAGATATGAATATATATATATATATATATATATATATATATATATATATATATATATATATATATATATATGCATTGATAAATAGATATGAATATATAGAAAGATAGAGAGAAAAATAGATAGGCTGGAATATTTGATTACTCTTATAGAAAAGGACTTTGATTGTGACAGTTCATAGACTTCTAATTAATACTACCCCCCCCCACGCACATTCTACATATTGCTCCCTAACACCTATACACTTAGAACCTCCTATATATGCACACGGAGGAAGAATATACAACATAACACAGGACAAACAATATTACGTTATCATACATATTGTATGTAATTGTTAAAAAGTCGAGCCGCACTGATGAGAAGTAAACTTCGAAACACGTATCCGTAGATGACTGATATATATATATATATATATATATATATATATATATATATATATATATATATATCATCCACAGACACGTGTTTCGAAGTTTACTTCTCATCATATATATATATATATATATATATATATATATATATATATATATATATATATATATATATATATAAGGGAGCCCAGCTGGATGTAAAGGTGAGCTACGCAAAATAAGTTTGACATGAAATAACTCTGGATGGCTTGACGTGCCATTAAAATCAATCAATCAATCAAATTTTATAAATATAACTCGAAATCTTTTATTTTGATAATGACCAACTTAGACTCCTGGTGGAATCTACCGTATATACTCGCGGATAGGTTGCACCCCTAATTTATGGTTGTCAACTGGTGTTTGCAGCTAACCCGCAGATGATTATCATCAAGGATATCCATGACGATCTCTCGCTAACCGTCCCTATCTTTCATTGCCCTTGGCAGGTCATCTGCGCAGCATCCACTATCCGCGCAAAGTTGGTTAATGTATATCTTTGCTGGACGGCCCGCACTGGCGTTTTCATGTACTGACTTCCACAGGAGAACGTCGCTTATGAGTTCTTCCTTGCTTCTCCAGCAGTGCCCAGCATGTCTTGTTTGTCTCACTCGGCTGGTTTGTGTGATAGGTGGCAAGTGGCCGTACATCTGATTTCTGCAGAGTTGCATTATAATCTGGATAGTTACACAACCTATTCTAACATAAAACTTATAAGATATTTACTTTGTTTACAATTAGATCTAGAACACTTTGCCGTAGACTGCCATGCATAATGCAAACATATAGCAAACTATGCAGCAACAAGAAAAATCTGTAGTTGTGTTTTATCTATAAAACTAGAAGTGGCTACCTGGCATCACCTGGGTAGAGGGGGCGATACAAAATAATTAGTCTCGCAGATCCCTTATTACTAATCATCGCGAGTTGGATCCTCGCTGGATGCCCCATAAAAATCCCAATGTAAAAAAGATCTGGTGGGACGTCAGAATTTCTTTCCCAAATATAAAAAAAAAAAATTTCATTATTTTTGCACAAAAAACAAGCTCTAGTGATAGTGAATGTGAACATTTATTTACTTTGTCGTTAATTGTTTTATTTTCGTGATTTCATCCGGACATACATACATACGTACGTACATTCAACTGCCCTTTATATATGTATAGATAGATGACATATTTTTCACACGTTCTTTTTTTCTTCGTTATAAAATAAGGTAGAAACTAGCTTCTATTTGATTCTAACTAGCATCCTTTTATGGTCCTATCCTTTATTATTGTGTTAATAGTCTTGTGTCAGACTTTTCCCTTATTTGAAAGTGCGATACGTGATTAGTTGTTTATGTTTATTGAATTTAGTTATAAACACTAACTTGTCAAGTTAAAGCGATACTTCTCCCAAACCGTAGTTGAATATTCCTATTTTAACTAAATAGTTAAATACTGAAAATTCAGCAATGAAAGACGGGAGTGATGGAAGAGACAGTTTCAGTTGTTCTATTTTTTCATTATATCCCTCTCTGTTTCAAATCTTTTTATCTGCATTCTTATTTAGTTTCATTAGCCTTTCTAATTTAATAGAATATTTGATTTCATTAAATCTTGAATACTTGCATCCAGAGGGTGCATATATTTGCTAGTATACATAAGAATCTTTAATCCGTGTGTCACTGGGACGTACGCACCTTTTAGCCTATTCTGAGTTTGCACTCTCAAACGCCAACCAGTTTCAATCGCCCGAACACTTATTACATTACTGTCATCGATATTAGTCGTACAATACTCTCTACCATACACTGGAGGCGTATAACAAAAACGCACAACACTCTACACAGCAAACCTTTATAATACAGACGCACCTAATTGTAGATTCAAGAACACAGTTAAATTATTTGCAGTGCGATATTTTGGGCGGGATATTTTTAGCGGGAAATCTTTCTTCTTTTTTTTTCCATTTTTTTTATTTCAAACTCTGTCAGCGAAGTCACGCGAGGGAAACGAGAGATGCAGAAAAAACACGAGAGAAGATCTAGCCTAAGCTAAATCTTTTGCCATGTGTAAGTGACATAGTGTGTGTCTCTACGTGTGTGTTTCCCCGTGTGCTGGGAGGGGAGGGGGCTGCGTGATGCTGTTGGCGGGTCGGTAATTACCGATAATGAAATAAAATTGCTTAAATTTAATGGAGTGTTTTGAATTTGCATGTGAGTATAGTGTCAATGACATCGAGACGTCAAGGATGACAATCTTCCAGCGTTTTCGCCACGGTTACGCCAGGACTCTCTGCCAGCAGAAGGTCAGGGTCGGCACTGGGGTTTTGTCGAGGTCTTCCGGTTGATCCAGCTTCGTTCCCGCCTCTGATTTGACGGCACATTCAAAATGCAGGACACCATGAATGAAAAACGAAACCACTTTGCATTGCTATTTCCGATATTTTTACCAAAACTCCATTTTAGATTATTCTTTCTTTCATCTCAAAAATTCCATTCATTTTTCTTCTTTTTTGGTTTTATTTTGTTTTGTTGTGTTTGTTGTTTTTTGTTTTTGTGAAGAGTTATATCTCATTTTAATCTTTTCTGTCGTAACTCTCATGAATCATTCTTTTATATAAAACTTTTTTTTTTAATTCTAAAGTTTCTTTCTTTCTAAGGTTTCTTTCTTTCTTTCTACTGTTTTTTAAGTGTGAAGCTTTCTTCGTTTCTTTTCTTTTTTTCTTTTCGAATTGATGAGCCGTTCTTTCTTTCTTTCTTTTATTTTTTTCTTTCTTTTTTCTTTCTTTCGTTCTTTTTTTCAAATCATAGCTTTCTTCATTTGTTTGTTTGCTACTTCTGTCTTTTCTTACGTCGGAGTAATTACCTTTTCTTTCACACCTTATCTTAGAATACATCGACGGCACCCTACACCAAAATGGAATCATCCCTTTATTGCCAAAGAATCACAAGCCAAAAAGGTTTACTCAGTAAATCCCCGAGGTCTTACTCAAATTAAAATCACATTTCTCTACAAAACTTAACTATGATCCTAACCGGCCATCATGAATTAAAAACCTGTCTTCGGCATAACATAACCCGGCAAAGGGTGACGTGCCGTAAAATACAACCAACTAACCAACCAACCAACCAACCAACCAAAAAAAAAAAAACAATGACACCCTGTGCAGGATGTCTTACTCTATGCAGGGGATACAATTATCTTACTTTAAGCCCGTCGAAGATCTAACTTAGAGAATAAAACTATTTCCCATTCAATTTACAACTGAATGATAATTGTGTGGGTCGTCTGAGAATTAGTTGCTTGAAACCATTTATTTGCTTGCAAAAAAATCAAGACACTTGTGCATTAAATAACCCAACAAGGGTTGGATGCCATAAAACCAGCAAATGAACTTTTTTGTCTATTTTCTTTTCTTTTTTTCTTTTTTTCTTTTTTTTTTTCTGTTTGTAACTTCTTCTATGGTCACAAAACTCTGAAATACCATACACTGACCTAAAACCAAAAAAAAAATGATAACAGCTATAGAACTACAATACCCACAACAAAAATTGTGACTTATTCTGATAATCTTTCCTAGCCAAAACTGTGACGTTTTCCACGTCAAAACTGTGACATTTTTCTGTGAATTTCTGGGACTTTTTTTCATAACCAAGATTGGTGTAGGCTGAGATAGAAGAATACACCGACTGCATCTCAGCAGGGGGTAAAATCCCCCTCCAATAGAGCCACCTGATAGTCGTGGGTTGAGACCCGTGATGCTTAAGAACGGATTCTTGGTGGCTGAGCAGTCCCTAACATGCAACACTCCTCTTTGTCCCTTAGGTAAAACGGACAGTCGGAGACCTCTCCTCCGATCAATCGACTGGCCATATCAACCCCGTGCATCTGTATGATTGTTACAACCCTTTGCCCTTATTGTAAATCCCCAACATTTTATATCATATATGTGATAGCAGGTGCTGGCTGAAGACCCGGGTGTCCTGGATATGATGCTAAACTGTATCTAGTGGCGAAGTTTCAATTCTGGAGCCCTGGGGAGTGTGGAGTACCTCTTCATCACCATTACTCTTAGGTCTACTCTAACCCAGAGTGGTAGTACCTGTCAAGATCCCATCTATAGGTTAAATAGAAAAAAAGGAGTTTGAAAAATGTGTTTAAAAATTTAAGTTTAAATAAATGAGTTAAAAAATTGAATACCCATCAAGAATGAATACAACAAACTGTATTCGGTATGAAATAGCCCAACAAGGATTGAGATGCCGTAATATCCAACCAAACTACCATCCTTTAAAAAAATCCTGAAAAATTCGAGAGCGCATATCTTCATGATAACCTATGGAAGTTCTCATAATTTTTTTATTCTGGTAGAGCTTCATCTCGCTACCTGGCAACATCCTGTGGCTGGTTCCCTCAGTAGATCTATCTCCGGGTGATTACTTCATTTTCAGATACCTGTAGGCTCAACATGGCCGCAGACCACAAATGAACTGGAAGATTTTATTCGCCATGAAATCACGGCAGTGTCATAGACAATGACTAGGCGAACGCTAAAGATGTCCTCTCGAAACTCTAATAAAGCGATTGATTCTATTCTATGTGAGGACAGGGCACAGATGTGGAAGAAATAGTGAATGCAGCACGCATGTCAGATGGTTGGTTACCTGCTTTTTCCGGTTGAACGCTTGCATCCGGTTTTGCGCACGAAACTGCCGTGAGGCGTAGAATAATTACACAGATTTAGCAGTTTTGTTTTTGTTTTTGTTATTTTGTTTTTTTGGGTTTTTTTTTTTCAGGAAACTGACCGCTAGTAAAAGACGCAACAGAAGGGAATTTATTAGCAGTGCGTGCGAGGGATTTATATCTTCGTTTTGTGTTGTTTTCATGAAAGATTAGACGAGAGAGAAGAAAAAAACAGGTAAAATATACATCCCCAGTGATAAAGCCACAAGATACATAATTTTATTTCTTATGTAAGTGAATTTGTGGAGTGGGATGGCTGGTTGGTTGGTTGGTTGGTTGGGTACAGGGAAGACAAAAGAAAAAGAGATAAAAAAAACAAGTAATAGTACTTGGTTGGTGTGTTGTTTGGTTGGTTGGTTTTACGGCATGTCAACCATTGAACTCGAGTCGACCAGTCCATTTCCTACAACTCTAACTGTAGGGATTATCTTCCCTTGTTTGGTTGTAGTAGACATTTGCAAGGGATTATCTTTCCTTGCTGTGAGGGTTTGCCGCTAGGGGACGTTGCAACATAGTTATTTAAAAGCAACCCTGCAAAAGTGACTCTCTCTTACTCTCTTTGATCTGGGACCTCCGGATATGTACTAGACAAGTTGGGTCTCCGTTCATCTGGACTTGGGGGGACGCCTTGCCCCACTCCCACCTATAGGCTTATACATGTCTCTTTACGCAGCCCTCTTTATAATCTATCTTCATAGAGGTTTTGCTTCATCATCCCCGGCATATTT
>CM042157.1:99146068-99166068 GCA_023376005.1 Doryteuthis pealeii | reverse complement strand
TTTTATAATCTGCGCATGTGTAGAAATGGAAGTGAAGTAAAGATATAAAGAGAGAGAGAGGGGGATTCATAGGTGATTAAATAAACAGGAATTCAAGTAAAAAAAGAAATAATGAAACTGATGCATACATACATAAAGAAAGAAAGAAAGAAAGAAAGAAAGAAAGAAAGAAAGAAAGAATGAATGAATGAATGAATGAATGAAAGAAAAGAGGAAGGAAAAGGAAAGAAAGAATGAAAGAAAGAAAGGGGAAAAAAGGGAAAAAGAAAAAGAAAGAAAAGAAAAAGGAAGAAGGAGGAAAGTAGGAAAAAGAAGAAAGAAGAAAGAAAAGAAAGAAAGAAAAGAGAAAAGAGAAAAGAAAGAAAGAAAAAAGAAAAAAAAGAAAGAAGAAAGAAGAAAGAAAGAAAGAAAGAAAGAGGAAGAAAAATGAAACAAAAAGGGAACAAGTAGGAAACAAAACAAGAAGAAAAGAAGGAGGAAAGAGAAAGAAAGAAGAAAATCAATCCATACATACATACATACAGAAAGAAAGAAAGAAAGAAGGAAAGAAGGAAAGGAAGAAAGACCGGAGGAAAGAAAGAAAAATAAGCGATGAAAATAGGGAAGAAAGAATAAAGAAAGATAAAAAAAAAAAAGCTGAAGGAAAAGGAAGGAGAAAAGAATTAAAACAAGAAAGATAAGAAAAAAGGAAAAAGAAAAGAAAGAAGAAGTAAAAAGTGTGAAGAAAAAAAACCCGGAGCGAATAAAGAATGTGAAGATGAAGAAAACAAGGAAAGACAACTGCGTAAATATAGACAAAAGGAGATTCTACAAAAATGAAGGCGAGAAAACTTGGCGCGTCAAAAAATACCTTTTATAGATTCATTAGTCGTTGGACGGACTGGTCCATTTAACCGGAGTTAGGCAATCAGTCTCGCAGATTGGTTGGTTGGTTGGTTGGTTGGTTGGTTGGATTTTACGGCATGTCAACCCATTTTGTTGTTTTAAGCTGAATATGTTTTATGTTTTATTCATTCTTGATAAGTACTCATTTAGTTTTCTGTTTGAAACATGGAGGATATTCTCTCTTTTTTTAGGGAAATAAAATTATGCAATAGAATATAGTGGGGGTTCCTACCCCTCTGCAGAGGTACAGTCGGTGTATTCTAAAGCTGCAGCTGACAGGGTTAACACAAAAAAGAAAAGAGAGATGCAAATTGCAAATATCAGATTTGAAAATGTCAAATATGACTAACGCACTCTTATATACTCAAACAAGAACAACAACCACAATGTGGAACATGTTAAACACCTTTGACAGTTAAACACTTATTTATGGAATGCCGTTTTTTTGCTCACATGAGAAACCGTTATTTTAAAAACAAAGATCTGTTTGAAAATGTCAACATGGAGAATATTCTCTCTTTTTTGAGGGAAATAAAATTATACCATAGAATATAGACATGAAAAAATCAATACCATACAACATAATCCCCAATAATGCTAACACATTGTTAAAACCAATTACTAAAAAGTATAAATATAAATACACAATATGTATCACTTCCTAACCGTTAGGCATGACATAACCCCAGACGGGTTGATATGCCGTTAAAATCAATAAACAAACAAACATCAATTAGTTTTAAACACATTTTTCTATTTAACCTATAAATATGACTCTAACAGGTACTACCACCCCAGGTCAATGGACATGAGAGTTGATGGTACCTTTCCGTCCACTAAGGCGTAGTATAAAAAATATCTGCATTGCGTAAATGACTAGCAGGCCAATTCTTGAGTGGCAGTCTTTGGTGCCCTGCTCACTAAACTGTGATGCTTTCTAGGGCTGCTGTTTTTTCTCCCTCTTTCTGGCTCTCTTTGCTGTCGAGGTTCTCCATCTCACTCCTCTCCGTGCCTTGCTTAATGTTTAGGCGCCAGGCCGCTCGATTTATTGCATCTACCTCCTGGGAGTAATGGCGATAAAAGCTTACTCCATTCTTACTAAATCTCCAGAATTGGGTCCTTGTCATTACATTTAGTTTAACGTCATACCAAGGACAATAAGACCCTCTGCTACCTCCTTGAAGGGTGCCATGAGGGCAATTGGGTCGAGATTATCATATAGGTGATAGGGCTTGACGTGAGCTGCCGGTTGATCAGATGGGCGCCTCTTCGACCGGCAGGCTAGCTTAATTAAGATCCAAAGTAGTCTGTTGCATATCATGGACTGTCCAGCCTCCAGAATTCCCTACTGAAGTCTCACGGATCGCCAAGTAGTCCCAAGGAATGGGTCTTACCCCTTTGCAGGGGTTCAGTCGGCTTATTCTATAACCCCAACTGACAGAATGGGCTCGCTGTTGAGCTTAACCATATACTTAGCACAACTGTCATATTAGACCACAACAGTGAGTTATAAGTTGTTAATCATCAGTAAGACTAACTGTTAACCAGTTGTTGCATAATCTATGTGGAGGCATTCTCAAACCGTCCTTCGGGACGAGGGTCCGGTGTGCTTCGGTCACTGGACCGGTGAGTTGTGTTAAATTAATAGCGTCGATCCCAGGGGGCTGTCCCCCAGGCAATACCTGCCCCCTTGGAGGCAGGGCTGGGTTTATTGCCCAGCGCCTGAGGCGCCCCCTTGAGGGGGAATGCCGAAGTGATCGACGCAATTTTTGTTCTCTCCCACCCATTACCTTCGGCTTGTGGGTGGGCCCACGTTAAAATGAGACCTTGTGCCTAGTCCATACAGGTGGGGTATGAGACAAATAAATAATCTATGTGGTGGCATAGATTATTGGCAATACCGTGTAGAATGGAAAAATACAAACCACTGGTGACCCTTTGACACCACAGAGGAAAAACCGAGAATCACGTGAAGTCACATGAGAGCTGGTTTTACT
Source organism: Doryteuthis pealeii (assembly GCA_023376005.1). NCBI lineage: Eukaryota > Metazoa > Mollusca > Cephalopoda > Myopsida > Loliginidae > Doryteuthis > Doryteuthis pealeii. Next base: position 99,163,186 of record CM042157.1, on the reverse strand, counting down.
TAATTTAGTTAAGTAAATAAAAGTTTAAAGAAATAACATGGTGTTGTTGGTTGATGCATGTCTTGGCAAAAAGACTGACCAAGAAGAAGAAATGATTCAAAGACGAACTGCCAACGAAATAGAAGTCAAAGCTAGACCAAACAGACGAAGAAGTAAGTAATGCAAAGATGCATATCATCTCTATGTCTACCTATATATATATATATATATCTCCCCTCTCTAGGGAAAGAACTTCTATTGTGTATATACCCAACATGGATATATGTGTATGAGTATGAAACAGAGTTCTCATAGGTGAATATTGTCTAAGTTAAATCTACTGAGTTGTATTAGACCCAGCAGTGATATACAGCTTATTAATCATCATCAAGACAGTTAACCATGGCTCGATAGTGAGGTAGTAAAAGTAAAGTCAATGGGGTGGCCTAATGTCAGTATCAACCAGACAGCGAGGGAGTCTATCCCATTTTCACTAGCGCTAGACCAAGGAGATTGTTTTGGCGTCTGAGTGGAGCGCCACACATATCATCAGCTCCTCACTTTACTGCACAGATCCCTGTGCTATTCACCCTAGCCACACCTGCCATCAGCTCCCTTGCCGCACAGATCCCTATGCTACTCATACGCTGATTTGGCGAGGGCCGGTATCGAACCAGTAATCTTGCGATTCCTAGGCAAGTGCTCTATTACTGATACTAGCAAAAATATGCACCCTCCGAGCGTAGGTATTTAAGTTTTAATGTAATGAAATATATTAGATTACACTTATTTAGATTATATTCGAAACCGACAACTGAGTCATTTTAAACCATAGCATTGAGACACAGCGTATCAATTGTAGAGAAGACTTAGTTTTAACCCTTGCTCGATGGCGAGGTAGAGATTATTGATATTAAAAGGCGGGTAGTTAGCACAACTTAGTCGCTTTAAAATACTTTAGTCCACAGCAGTGAGATAAGTAAAAGTGTAATCCTTAACTTATTCCTCGTAAATTCCTACTATAAAATAAACTGATCCTTCATTTTATGTCCGTCTTTTTGCAATAAATGTTTTATTTTTCTTGCACCAGTTATTTTACTATAATGAATATATTTTCTTTATTTAAAAACATTTATTGCAAAGACACGGACATAAAATGAGGGTTCAGTTTATTTTATAGTAGGAATTTCCGAGGAACAAGTTGAAGATTACCAGTAAAAGTAAAGTTGGCGGAGTGGCTGATTGTCGGAATCAGTCGGACAGCGAGGGAGTCTATATCCTTTTCACTAGCGCTAGACCAGTGAGTCACAGTACATATCAAATTATCTAATCTGTACTACTCAGGCGTTCAGTTAGCAGGGACCGGTATCGAACCTGAAACCTTGCGAGTGCTCCTTGGCGGGTGCTCTACCGACTGATATAAAAGAAATACTAACGAGTTCTCAAAAGTGAGGTGCATATTGTCTGAATTAGATCAACTGAGTTATATTAGACCACAGCAGTGAGATACAGGTTATTAGTCAACAGCAAGACAGTTAACCATTGCAATTAATACAGTCTGACACAAGGCCTTGTCAGTGAGTATGATCTGAATTACAACTATAGTAATGTTCCATGGGGCTACCCTGCTAACCACTGTTTTACGGCGAGGCGATTATCCTTTTGTCCTCTCTGAGACGAAAACCTTCACCGATGTTTCGATACATGACCGACAGCGAACGTGCTGAGAAAATCCCAAATAGCACAAGTATGGCTCAAATAAGCATACTTAAGATTCTTAAAATTCCGCCCATTGCTTATCAGGACCGCAGGGCAAGGCAGTCCCATCGTCGCCGGCGTCGTTACTATGGCAACGATGTTTTTGACGGCCATAAGAAGCGAAAAGAGGAAGGAAAAATAGACAAGAATGAGTAAATGATAAGAATCTAGAAAAGGGAAAAAATTCGAATATATATATATATATATATATATATATATATGCCTATTAAGTTTTTTCTGAAGAAGGTGCCTCTTAAGAACCGAAACCGTATTAGAGAGAAATATCACCTTATGTAAAATGTACTAAAAATCCTAAATTTTCCGAAAACGTTTTTTTTTTAGTGCAGTTTAGTAGACGATCTTTGATGCTATTTCCTCAAACAATGGTGTAAGTAAAAGATTTAACTTTTGGTATCATTATTCAGCTGGGACGTTAGAATGCACCGACTGCACCTCTGCTGAGGGGTAAGACTCCCCCAATGGGGCCACCTGTTTACCGTGGGTAGCGACCCGTGATGCTTAAGGATATAGTCCAGGTGGATGAGCAGTTCATGACTTGCAATACTCACTTTGGCCCTATCTTGGGCTAGACGGGCGGTCGGAGAGGCCCCCTCCGATCAATCGGCTGGTCACATCAAACCCTAGCACCTATATGATTTCCCAATCCTTTTTTATCATATGGGTGCTAGAAGGCGGTGGCTGTGGGTCTACATGTCCTGGGAATGACGTTAAACTCTATCTGATGGTGAGGTTCCAGTTTTGGAGGTTTGGGGAATGTGGAGCACCCCTCCATCACCATTGCTCCCTGGTCCACTCTGACCCGGAGTGGTAGTACCTGTTAGGGTCCCATTTATGGGTTAAATAGAAAAATGTATTTATAGAAAAATTGTATTATCCATTAAGAATTGATTTATTTCAAAACTTTATCGGCATTAAATGACCCACTGAGGTTGATATGCCATAAAACAAAACAAACCAAACCAAACCAAGTTTACTAACACACAACTTTCGCATAGATGGACAATTTGATTTTTTTTTAAGTGAAAAATCAACCTACCCTATTGTACATAATTTCTCCAATAGTTTGATTCAATGTTTCCATTTACTATTCACATGTCGATTTATTACTCGGTCTCTTCAACTGCCAAACCACTCGTGTCCAGCTTTTTCTTGTGTCGTCCTTATTTCTTTGTTTGTTTTGTTTTTTGTTGTTTTTGTTTTTTCATTCCCATATTTGCACAATTTTTTCTCTCACCTTCTCTTCGGTTTATTTATCTTTCACACTTGATTCCCGCGTAAAGCTGTCGAGTTTTACAGCATTTACGGCGTTCTATTAATTCAAAATGACACGCAGATTAAAAGGCCTTTTGTTGCAGCTGTTGGCCTAACAATTCATTTCTTTCTTCTACATCTTGCATACAACACAAGACAGTAGATAAAAAAAACTTATATTCCCATGTATATTTGTGAAAATGTTCATTCAACAATACACACACTCATAATCATATAGAAATCTTGATCTCTCCTCCCCTTCGCTCTCTCTCTCTCTCTCTCTCACTATCTCTCTCTCTCTCTCTCTCTATATATATATATATATATATATATATATATATATATATATATATATATGTATATATATATGTATATATATATGTATATATATATGCATATGTGTATATATATGTATATATATATGTATATATATGTATGCATATATATTATGTATATATATATATATATATATACATATATATATACAAGGTGTCTCAAAAAGTATGGAGATTTTTCTACTTTTTGACACACCTTATATTCTGAAAAAAAATAACGTTCCATTTATCAATTTTTTCAGAATACAAGATGTGTCAAAAAGTACAAAGAATCTCGATACTTTTTGACACAATATATACATAAGGAAAAATGCAGACAAACACTGGCTGTTACACTGGGTAGAAATGTATTACTGGTGGTAATGTCGAAGCTATAAAGTTTCAGTGTTTCAGACCTTCTTCCGGACACAAGTTGAGTTCTTGCATTGAAGGATTCAATTCTCTCACTAAGTCAGTAAGAGAATTGAATCCTTCAATGCAAGAACTCAGCTTGTGTCCGGAAGAAGGTCTGAAAAACCGAAACTTTAAAGTGTCGACATTACCACCAGTAATAATTTATATTCAGTGTAACATCCCTTGTTTGTCTACATTTCTCCACATACTGTCGGATTTATTTCCTCATTTTACTCCCATTTTACTGGAGAAGCAAGGACGAACTCATAAGCGACGTTCTCCTGTGGACGCCAACTCATGGGCATGCTAGTGTGGGCCGCCCACAAGGACCTACATTAACCAACTATGTGATGACGCTGGATGCCGCGCAGAAGAGCTCCCAGAAGCAATGAGTGATAGGGAAAGTTGGCGAGAGATTGCCATGGATATCCGTGATGCGTGTGCGACATGATGATGATGATGATGATGATGATGATGATGATATATAATCATTGATAATATAAAGTAAAATCAAAGTCGTTTGTATATATGTAGCACACCATAATATCAATATTAATATATAGCTGAAGAGGGAATGGTTGGATATATAACTTTCCCAAATGTATTCATCCTATGTGAAATGTAACCAGCCTCGTCCAGGATTTGAACTAATATAACTGTATCCATTTCCTACGATGATAACCATTACACTGCGGCATTCAAAACCTAAAATTGTGGATTCCGATGCGGTACTCCAAGGTATAGAGGCAAGTCTGACGAGTATCACTCGGAGAGTATCAGGCGAGATTGGCATCTCACACTTCAGTGTGGTTCTTCACCTTCAGAACTTCGGCAAAACATCACGCAATTATAGACCAGGTAATAAAATTCTGTTTTTATGTTTAGAAGAGAAATTAGCTATTGCAACCAATTAATCACAAATAATTATTAAACCAAAGATTGAACGGATGCCGACATAAACAAAAATGGCGTCTCCACAATTAAAAACAGAACAAAAAATCTGATGAGTCGACGGTTAAAAATAATCAAAGTAAACACAGCGTTTCTTTTTGTCCGCTGCGGATCTACGATAGTGTATTTTGTTTACTTCCGTTTGTTTTAATAAATTTGTTTAATGCCACGCAGAACAGTCCTGACGATCCTTATCCTGAAACCCGTGTAGACCCATTCTGTCTATATCGGTATACTAAACCTGCTCTACAAACGTATTGAGCACTTTTATATTCATTTATAACTCCGACTAATTAGGTTAATTATTTTTATCGACAGTCAAAATTGCGACTCACTCGATATTTTCTTTTTTCGTGATACACACACACACACACACACACACACACACACACACACACAACACACACACACACACACACACACACACATATATATATATATATATATACAGGGTGTGTCAAAAAAGTAGGTATTTGTCTCTCATCCCACTTATGAGGGCTGGACACGAGGTCTCGTTTTATGTGGGCGCATAAAAATTGCGTCGATCCCGTCGGCATTCATCCTCAAGGGGTGGGGTCTTAGGCGCTGGGCAATAAACCTAGCCCTGTCCCTTTAAATCAAGGGGGCAGGTATTGCCTGGGGGATAGCCCTCTGGGATCGACGCTATTAATTAACTTTACCGATCCAGTGGCCGAAGCTCACTGGACCCCCGACTGAGTCAAAGTATCGAGATTTTTTGTACTTTTTGATACACCTTGTATTTTGAAAAAATTGACGATCCATTCATTGTTCTTTTCTATTTTGGTAAATACAGCTTCAATCTCGATACCTTTATGACACACCTTATAGTCATCCAGAGAGACGTGTTTCGACTTATCAAGTCTCTTCGGTGTGGCTAGACATTTTGTGAGATACCTACAGCCGGGTTAGTCGGACAGCTTACCCTCTCGGCTATCATCACCCACAGAATATGAAGGGTATTTTAACTGTTTTAATACGCACATCTGTATGTATGTATATATATATATATATATATATATATATATATATGCTGAATTTTACCTCAGTTACATAGATATTGCAACATTTGATTCACCCTTATACTATCTAGCCTTGTAGGCTGAGCATTTAGAATACATCGACTGCAACTATGTAGAGAAGTACACCTCCAATGAGGCCACCTGTTGATCGGAGGTTTAACCGTGGTTGGTAACACGTAATGCTTAAGTACGGAACACTGGCCGTTGAGCAGTCCATGTCATGCAACACTCCGTTATTAGTCCTTACTTAGACTAGACAGGCGGTCGGAGAGGCCCCTCCGATCAATCGGTTGGTCACGTCACGCTCTAGTACCTATATGATTGTCCCAACCTATTGCCCTTATGGCAACCCTCCAATCCTCTTTATCATATACGTTCTAGAAGGCAGTGGCTGAGGGTCTTAGCGTCTTGGATATGACGTTAAATTGCATCTTGTGGGGAAGTTCCAGTTCTGGAGTTCTGGGGAATCTTGACTACCCCTCTATCGTCATTACTTCCAGGTCCACCCTCACTCGGAATGGTTGTAATTGTTAGGATCCCATCTATGGATTAAATAGAAAAAATGAGTTTTAAAAATGTGGTTTTGAAAAAAAAATTGGATACCCACAAGAATGAATAAAACAAAATATCATCGGCTTAAAATAACCCAACAAGGGTTGATATACCTTAAAATCAAACCAACCATCCAAGTAATAACACTTGTTTTGTAATTCTTTTTTCTTTTGTCTTCCTTGTTCCAAGAATGTATCTAACTTCTTGCAAGTAACAATTCTCTCTATCTAAAATACCAGTTAGGACTGAAACGTGTCCGGTGTTTATCGATAATTCAATGTCCAATATTTGTCTCGTTCCTTCTAAAAACATTACCGACTGATGCAGCATTTAACAGACTAAACTAATCCACACGACTTTATGTAAAGTCTCGTATACACGTTACTTTACTTTGTATCAATACCAACATTTGACTACCTTTGTTTTTTTTAACTCTTAGATAAACTTTTATTTTATATTATCTTTTGGTGCTTCTTAAAGATCAAAAACAAAGATTCCATATTATTTCTTTTAGAACTTTTCTCTCTATACTTCTTTGAGTCTTTTTTCTTTTTTTCTTTTTTTTTTTTTGTATTTCGTTTTTTTCTTGACTGTAATTGAGGTTAATTTAACCTAATGTTGTGGCGGTTTGACCAGAAGTGTTTACTGCTTTGTAATGAATTAGATTAAGCGTTTCTGGAGATGTCGTTGTTTCTCACAATCTCGGAAACATCGCCGACGTCAGACGTGACTGGAATACCTGGCTCTACATTACTGTCTCAACGCTCTATCAAAATGAACGAATCGAATTTCATTACTTATTTTCTTGTTTTTTTTTTGGGGGGGGGATTGTGGGGGTGTTCATTTAATTCTTTTTGGTTCCTCTCACCTTTTGTCTAAGCTGTTAGCCTTCTTTTTAAGATTGTCTTTTTGGGAGTTTTGTTGTTGTTGTTTTGTTGTTTTTTTTTTGGGGGGGTGTGGTTCCTTCCCATGGCCATTTCACTCTTGTGATGTCACTTCCACTTTGGTTTTTAGAATTTTCTTTCTTTTCTTTCTTTCTTTCTTTCTTTCTTTCATTTTCTTTCTTTTTTCTTCCTTTCTTTCTTTCTTTTTATTCATCATTGTTTCCTTCTTTTTTTCATCTTTCGTCATTTTTTCTTTCCTTCTTCTTTTCATTCTATTAATATTTCTTTCTTTTTTTCTCTCTTACTTCCTTTCTTTCTATTTATATTTTTTCTTTGTTTCTTTTTATTTAACTTTCTTTCTTTCTTTCTTTCTTCCTTCATCATGATGATGATGATGATGATCATCATTTTTTTTATTATTCCTTTTGAGTTTTTTTACATCAGCTTTAGTTGATGGTATTTTACTGGAGTCTGGGTGACAACAATTCTCCTCTGGTCTCCAGGACTCTTCTGCGTATTCTAGCCGATTGCAGTAGTGCAGTAGTCTGGATGGTCTCAATTGCTCCGTTAGAATTTTTAACACCCGCCTTAGTCGATGGTTTGCTGTAGGCTAAGTGACAGCAAGTTCCTCAGTCTCCAGGACTCTTCTAAGTATTTTAGCCGTTTTTAACTATGCTATTGTTTGGATGATCTCCATTCTTCATTTGATTTCCAATTCCTTCGGACTCTTTTCCTGATACTTGGGAACTCTTCCAAGGGCACCAATTACAATTGCTTTGACGTTTACATTCATGTTCCACAGTTTTTTCAGTTCTCTGGCAAGATCCAAGTATTTGTCTCTCTTTTCGCTCTCCTTCACTTTCACTCTATTTTACGGCATTTCAACCCTTGCTGGGTTATTTTGTCCTGATGACGTTTTGTTTAATTCATTCTTGATGGGTATTGAAAATTATTTTTTAGAAACTCTTTAGAACCTTTAAAATCTCTTTTTTTTTCTACTTAACCCATAGATGGGACCCTAACAAGTACTAACACTCCGGGTCGGAGTGGACCTGGGAGTAATGGCGATAAATGTGTACTCCACACTACACAGAACTCTAGAACTGAAACTTCACCATTAGATGCAGTTTAACATTATACCCTGACACACAACGAGCCTCAGTCGAAAAATAGTCCATTGAGTGGTAAAACACTGAACTTTCGGTAAAGAAAAGAATCCAGTCAGTAAATAAGGTAACGCTGACAGTTTTCTGTGATATGAAAGGACCCATCACTATTGATTTCCTTGAAAAGTTCAACGGTACCCAGTGCTTCCTATTGCCGACGAAAATCACCGTATTTATTGAACGACCCTCGTACATACAATGTGATTGAAAATAACCCACTATTTTAAACCATTCATAATTGTTTATTTGCAGTTACATTTTTCTGAATCCTTTAATATACGTTCCTTAATATATAATAATCAAATCGTTTTTTTTTTGGGGGGGGGTGTCTCTCCACATTTTTCTATTGTCGTTCGTAAATGGCAGAATCAGCATTTTCCTAAGAGAAGGATGGGTAGATGTGGTCAACCTGAGTGGTCGGACACAATCCCTGATTTAACACCCTGCGACTTTTTTCTTTGGGGTTGGTTGAAGGAGCAAGTCTATTCTACGAAACCAATGACATTGGAATAACTTAAAGGACGAATACGAGTATTTATTTCTGTCATTCCACAAGAGTTTCTGGGAAGATCAGTTGATGCGATTCTCGAGCGGTGTGAGAGGCTGGAGGCGAATGCTGGTGCCCATATAGAACTTTGAATAAATCTCCATGTTATGGGTTCTTCTCATATTCATTTTTTTAAATAAAAATGATGATTCGGAAATATATTATAAGATTTTTTAAATAGGGAAGGGAGTAACTTTACAATCACCCTGTGTATGACGTGTTTTCAACTAGTAGATCTAAAAGAAAGTGAGATACGGTCCTGATGAGGTATACTGTTTGGCGTTGTTCATTAAAGACACAGTTACCAAAAAAGTCGATGAAAAGCCTGGTGTTCATAGGACTATTGGTTTGCCGACAGAAATAACTGATAAACAACATGTCAATCACAGAGACTACGTAGCGAGACTGTTTATGAAGTTGGTACAATCATCTTTAAAGAACAATCGAGGTAGTTGTCTGAAAAACACGTAATAAACGTGAGGTGTCCGTTTGCAAAATAAATCAAGATCTTACATACAGAGAGATGGATCGCTACAGACAATCAACAGTGAGTGATTTTTGCTCAAGGCAAACCCTAACCCTAACCCTAACCCTGTCCGGATAAGGTCATATAATGGTTGGCAAGCTAGATTCACAGACCATTATAAGTGAGTTCGGTTCTCATTGGGCGCCCCATGTTTCTGGCCTTGTGTCACATCTAAGCTTAGTAAATAACTATATGCTCAGCTCATGGTCACCTCACGCTGTGTAATGGTTAGCAAGCTAGATTCGCAGACCATTGTTAGTGAGTTCGATTCTCGCTGGCTGCCCCATACTTCTGACCTTGTGCCACATCTAAGCTAAGCTTAGTAAATAACTATACCGAGGTGTAAAAGTTAGCAAGCTAGATCGCAGACCATTGTTAGTGAGTTCGATTCTCATTGGGCGCCCCATATTTCTGGTCTTGTACTACATCTAAGCTAAGCTTAATAAATAACTATATATTTTAGCGTTTCACACATCATCACAAATTTCCACAATTTCACAACACATCTATTAATAATGGAGATTCGCTTCCGGTTTTGGTCTGTAACAAGAACTACGTCACTGCTTACGTCACTATAACCGTCATAAATCGTCATAGCATAGAATAAACACACTCAAAATTTGAACATGCAACATTAGACAGTCCTCATTGTTTTTTAAAACAAATTTTAATAGATACATCCCCAGTATCATATATTTATATATAGTTTGTTTTATTTTAATAGATATTCAAAGTTAATAGAATTTAGTTTCGATTTCAAATTGTTTTTTTTTTTTTTGTTTTTTACTCCTTTAATAAATTTGATGATTTCTTGATTTATGGTTCAAACTCTCTGACATTTAATTTTTAACTTCCACCTCCTCAAGCAATATCTTTCAAAAAAATATTTTTACATCGCCCGGAGGGTTTTTTTATTTTGTACTAGTAACTACAATTTATTATCAATATCAATTTCTGTCCTACGTTAAACTAGATGCGTTTTCTTTTTCGATTTGACCATTTCAAACTAAGTCTTGGAGTGAGAATCTCATAGGCGAGAAACTAACAGTCACCAAATACCGTTGATTTTATGTTTACGCTAGCCTAACTTACATACGTACGCTCTATCCCTCATATTGAACAGTCTTTCTTTATTAAGGTAGCAAAATATATTATCAATATTCAATATTTTTACATTTTAGGTTAGGGTACTTGGAACAGATAGCGTCACTCTTGACAAAACGCATGGATAGGAATGAGAATCTATATGTAAAGAGTCGCATCTTTATCACGGGTCCCATGTAAAAATTGGGAATTTTGTCTATTTCCGATTAATATAGTGATATAATGTAATAAATAACTGAGATGTACCTTCCCAATTTATGATTAACTCCCTTTGAAGAACGCTCTAGTGAATACTAAACTATATAAACTCTTAATAAGTATACTAATCATTCTAAGTAGAATAAAGCTTTCCAATGCCCATTGGTATTATCGTTTGTCATTACATATCAATGTTTATTTTAAACTGAATTCAGAAGGTGAATATAAAGATTACAATAAACTTTTTCGCTTTTCTTCTTCTTCTTCTTCTTCTTCTTCTTCTTCTTCTTTCTTCTTTCTTTCTTTCTTTCTTTCATTTTATTTTTTATTTTTTTAGAATTAATCACATTTATTTAGTTTAATCCCCACTGTCACCATGGATACCTATTATTATCTGCATCATCCGTGATAACGTAATCATTTTTTTTGGGGGGGGGTCTTACGTCAACGTACTAGGGAGAGACATTTTCATCCTTGACAAAATGGATGAATAGGAATGAGAATCTATAAGTAAATGGTCCCATCATTTTTTACGGGTACCATGTTAGTAGAGAGATGATGTCTATTTCCAATAAATATAGGGATAAGAATATGTTTATTTCAGAAGGTGAAAATAAAGATGGCAAGGGACTTTATGTTGGACTTTTTTCTTTTTTTCTTTCTATTTTTCTTTTGATTCTTTTTTTTTTGTGGGGGGGGGTTATAGAATTAGTCACATCTATTTCTTTCAATATCCACTGTTATCATGGATACTTATAATTAATTCCATAATCCGTGATAACGTTTTTATTTGGGGGGGGGGGCGCAAGGTGTTTGTTTTATTTTTTTGTTTTTGTTTTTTTCGATTTTGCCACTTCAAAATAAGTCTTGTGTTGAGAATTGCATAGGCGAGAAACTAACAGTTACCGAATACAGTTGATTTTATGTCTACGCTATCCTAACCTAGATATGTATACTCAATCATTGATATTGAGGACTCTTTCTTTATAAAGGTAACAAACTATATTATCAATACTAATATTTTAAATTCTAGGTGAGGGTACTGGGAAGAATTATTGTCAATCTTGAGAAAACGCTTCGATAGGAATGAGAATCTATATGTAAATGGTCCCATATTTTTTACGGGCACCATGTTAGTATGGAGATAAAGTCTATTTCCTATAAATATAGGGATACGAATATGTTTATTTTAAACTGAATTCAGAATGTGAATATTAAGATGGTAAAGGACTTTATGTTGGCCTTTTTCTTTTCTTTTTTCTTTCTTTCTTTTTCTTTCTTTCTTTTTTTTTTTTTAGAATTAGTCACATCTATTTACTTCAATACCCACTGTTATCATGGATACTTATTATTATCTTCGTCAACCGTGATAACGGGGGTGGGGTGGGGGGCGACAAGTTATTATTGTTTTTTATTTTGTTTTTTTCCTTTGCTTTTTTGTTCTTTTTTTTTCGATCCTGCCATATTCCAAACTCATCTTCAGTTTTTTTTCCTTTTTGTTGTTGTTGTTATTGAAAATGTTCTCCTCCACAAACTCCTCCTCCTTCTCCTTCTCCTTCTTCTTCTTCTTCTCCTCCTCCTACTTTCCCTCCCCTCCTCCGTTTTTCTTCTCTCTCTCTCTCTTGTCCGCCTCCCAAATTCAATATGGCGTTGCTAACAAGCACCTTTCTTTACAAAAGCCGCCATCGCTGCTTGTCAGAATTGGAAGATGGGATAGCTGCATGCTAAGGTTGCTGCCCTGCAGAAGAAGAACACAATCCTCCTCCTCCTCGTGGATAGCCAACTGCATTGTCGTTTTTACCTCCTCCTCCTCCAATTCCCCTTACCTCCACCACCACGACCCCCCCCCCCCGGCCAACCCCCGGCCCCCCACCCCCGGCCCGCTTGATTTCTTGTTTAATGCGTTTCGAAATTGTTCTTCAACCCTACGGCAATCTTGTCTTCAATTCATTTCTCTCTCTCTCTCTCTCTCTCTCTCTCTCTCTATCTCTCTCTCTCTCTATCTCTCTAACTCGCTTTCTCGCGTTTCTCTTTCCATTCTCCTTCTGTCTCTGTCTCCTTCTCTCTCTTTTTGCCCTACGCTCTCTTTATCCTTTCTTTCTCTATCTATCGCTTAAATTCATTTTCTCTTCCTCTCTGTGTCGCACTTTCTCTCTTTTTCTCTCCTCTCTCTCTCTCTCTCTCTCCGTCTCTCCAACTCTCCCCCTCTCTCTCTCCCTCCCTTTCTGTCTCTCTCTTTCTCTTTCTCTCTTTCTTCTCACCTCTCTTTCGTCCTACTCTCTCTCTCTCTGTCACTCACTCACTCTCACTCTTTCTTAAATCCCACTCTCTCTCTTTGTCTCACTTACACCCACAAACACACACATACACATGCACACATGGATACATACATGTATACACGCACATACACATGCACTAAACAAACCCAAAACCCGTTTTCTTTTCTTTATTTCACTGTTTCTTTTTCGGTACTGTTCCTATATATCTCTTTTTACGAACTCTTTCCTTCTTTTTCTTGTTTCTCTTTCTTTCTTTCTTTCTTTCTTTCTTTTTTTCTTTCTTTCTTTCTTTCTTTGTATTTATTTATTGTTTCTTCAATAATCGTTCTCTAAGACATTTCTCTCTCTCTTTGCCAATGTGTAAAAGAAAAAAAAAAGCCCTTAGGATTATTTTTTGCGTAGTATTTTTCCCTGCCATTAGCCCTATGTTTAGGACTGACGACCGGTTCTAATTATGTCGCTAGAGTAAGCGAGCCAACCTCTTATTGTGTTGCCCTTGCACACATCGTGTCACTCACAGCTGAAACCTCGACAAGCTCCTCCTTCCCGACATCCCATAATTTATATAGAACCTTACGTACAACATCACGAAAGGTAAGAAGGTTTGTTGAGATTTAAAGTGTCGTAGAGCCCGGCCTTTAGGCGGAGGAACTGTCATAGTAAGTTTCTGGCTAGGTTGATTGGTTGGTTGGTTTTTATGGCATGTCAATCCTTGTTGGCTTATTTTATGCCGAAGGTGTTTTGTTTTATTCATTTTCTTTAGGGGGTTGTTGCTTTTTAATATTAAATGTCAGGTGGTGGCAACATGTTTCAAACAGGACCATCATGAAGAGAACTGAACTCCCTGGCATGCACGACATACTTGTCCAACGCAACATGAGATGGGCTGACCACTTAAACCGATTTGGGGATGACAGACTACCAAAGTAGATTCTGTACTCTCAACTGAGAGAGGGGTCACGTTGAATCGGTAGACCAAAGCTCAGGTACAAAGACAACATCAAGAGAAACCTGAAGTACTTTAACATCCCCATAGGCAGTTGGCAAGACGCAACCAGAGACCGAATAAATTGGAGGAAAATGATTCGCGTGGTATCATCAATAGCAATGTTCCACCTTCGAATGAGAGCATGCATCCCTGCCCCGTGCAAGTCTGTTGACTGATCTTTGAGCCACTTCATCACTACAGATTTCACATCCTTGTCACTTGAATAATGTTTGCTCTTTCATGTGGTCGAAATTTGGTGAGTATGGAGGATATGGTAAAGTTATCCACCCGAATGAGGTGATTTTCTTCCTAGCCCTAATGCTTCTGTGTGGTTGGGCAGTGTCATACAGAAGGAGGACATTGTCGATTGGCAAGTTGGGTCTTACTCGTCGGATTCTTGCCCTGGGCCTCGTTAGGCTCTCAATGTAGGTCTTAGTTTTATATATACAAAAAAAACACTGCAATAAAAAACTGAAGTACTGAAATAAAGAAATGGCGTTACTTTTTGACTACCCTCGTAGTTAAATTTTAAAACTTTTAAATATCTATCTATCGCAGTCTCTTCATATCTACCTATATATATTTATCTGTTCCAGTCACTTCATATCTATCTATCTATCTATCTATCTATCTATCTATCCCAGTCTTTTATATCTATCTATCTATCTATCTAATTTAGTCTCTCCATATCTATCTATATATCTATCTAACTCGTCCTCTCCATATTTATCTATATATCTATCTATCTATCTAACTCGTTCTCTCCATATCTATCTATATATCTATCTATATATATCTATCTTTCTAACTAAGTCTCTTCATATCTATATCTATATCTATATATATATATATATGTATATATATATATATATATATATATATATATATATATATATATATATATAACTCAGTCTCTCCATATCTATCTATCTATCTATCTATCTATCTATCTATCTTACCCTGTCTCTCCATATCTATATATCTATCTATCTAACAGTCTCTCCCTATCTATCTATCTATCTATATATCTATCTATCTATCTATCTATCCACTCACTTCATATTTTCAATTTAACAAATCGAGCCAAACTTCTGATTACGTTAGGATCTTATTGAGCGTCCCATCGGGGGTGTAATATTCAACAAGCTAGTCCCGCAGATCCATTACTACTGAATAGCGACTTCGATCATCGCTAGATGCCCCATACATGCTACCCTGTGTCCCGATCTACCCGTGGCGAACGGGTTGAGTAAATAAGGTGTTCCATCGTGGTTTGAGGATTAACAAGCTAGTCTCACAGATCCATTTCTATTGAATAGCGAGTTCAATTCTCACTAGATGCCCCATACTGGCGACCTTGTGTCAAATCATAAAAGGTCGTTCTATCGTGGTGTAATATTTAGCAAGCTAGTCTCGCATATCCATTACAACTGAATAGCGATTTCGATCCTCGCTGGAAGCCCCTAAATGGTGGCCTTATGTCACATCCTAAGCGTCGTGAACCTTTTGATTAAAAAGGACGTCCCATCGTCGTGATAATAGTCAGCAAGATAAGCTTGTATATTGAGAGCCGGAACATTGTGGTCCCTAGCTAAACCGACCTATAATAACACTGGTTTACAAAAGAATATTTCTTGTCTGAGGCAATAATGTGAATGTTTTTTTTTTACTAATTTGGGTGTGCTGAATTCAAATTTATAAACAGTTTTGCTCTATCACCTCTCGTTTTCTGTCTTTTAAATAGTCTCATTTTAGTATATACAGACTATATACATGCTTATTTCAACAGTTGCAGCAGCTTATTACAGATAAAACAGGATAGATAAAGAACATTGACAGAATAAATATACTTGGATGACACAATGTACACAATTCATAGTACTGCAGACAGTTAGAAGTGTGTTTTCTTAGATGATCTGCTGTATTTTTCCTCCGGGATGTCCCGCAAGAGGATCCAGCAGAAGTCTCCCATCATGCCGGGGTTCCACTTGCCTTTGTAGTTGCTCTCCATCTTCGTAATGTCTTGGTGGAATCTTTCTCCGTGCTCATCACTCACTGCTCCAAGGTTTGGAGGGAAGAAGTTGAGGTAGGAATGGAGAAAATCAATTGTGAGTGACATTCGGCATCCCATATCCTCATAAGTCTTTAGCAACTTCTCAATACAGGCTTGGTATGCGTGTGTTATCAAGGAAGCCACTACAGACTGACTTTAAATGCTTCCCATGCACTCAGTGTCCTGCATAATAACTAAAAAAAGAAGACATAAGTCACACAATATTAGAAATTAACCCTGAATGTATATACACCTTTATGTACAGTATGTGTACAAAATGTACAGTATGTATATCTAAAAAAAACTAGAGGTGATGAGTAAAAATGGATTTCAAATCTGAATTCAGCACCCCCAAATTAGGTTAAAACAGTTATTTTTGTTCTTGCCTTAATTTCTTTGTAAACCAGTGTTAGTGGTGAAATGGTAGAGTTGGAAAAACAGGTGTTCCATTGTTGTGTAATGGTTAACAAGCTAGTCTTGCAGATCCATTACTATTGTATAGCGAGTTCGATTCTCGTTGGTTGTCCCATACTTGCGGTCTTGTCACATCCTACCCGTGGTGAACAGGTTCGGTAAATACCAACCTCTTTTTGTATATGCCTGTATTCCTTACTAATGAATAATGAGTGCGATCCACACTGGGCGCCTCAAACTTGCGATCTTTTGTTCCATCCTACCTGTGATGAACGGGTTGGGTAAATAGTTACGTTAGGATTACGTTACTTTGCTTTGGTTTAATTTTTTTTTTTTTGTTTTACGGCAGATCAACCTCTGTGGGTCATTTAATACCGACAAAGTTTTGAAATAAATTCATTCGTAATGGAGACTCATTTTTTTAATAAACTCATGATTTTCTATTCAACCCATAGATGGGACCCTAACAGGTACTACCACTCTGGGTCAGAGTGGACCAGGGAGTAATGGTGATGAATGTGTGCTCCCTAATCCCCAGACCTCCGAAACTGGAACCTCATCATCAGATAAAGTTTAACGTCATTCCCAGGACATGAAGACCCTCAGCCTTCGCATTCTAGCACCCACTTATTCTTCTTTTACTCTTCTTCTTTTCGTGTTTTTTTTGTTTTGTTTTGTT
>CM042157.1:99136068-99143568 GCA_023376005.1 Doryteuthis pealeii | reverse complement strand
GAGTGACGAAAAATGACGAAACAAGAATGGAGACCGGCTTTCTTTTAAAACTTCAATTCGGTTTATTTCGGAGACAGTCTGAGATATAATTTATTTGAATGCGGTTCACTGGAGACTGAGTGACAGCAAGTTTCCTCGGGTCTCCAGGACTCAGTAAGAGAGTCTCAATTCGTGGTGAAAACTTGACTGTCAAACTCTATGACTCTTTTATCCGGTACTGAGTGATTTTCCAGTAACCGTTAATTTCAAATATTATACTACACTACAAAAATGAAAGGTTATGCATATTCTTAAATAATACGAAGTCATATTATTAAAAGGATTTACTCGAGTTTTTAAGGACAAATCAGTTTTATTGAACTTTGGTCTTTGCTGGTATCCCCTATTTTTCTTTATAAAAGGACGTGGTCGTTGTACAAAATACATATAAATACACACACACACACACACACATATATATATATATATATATATATATATATATAGTTTTTTTTCGTAGTTAGGGTCTTTCCATGTGTGGTTTAACCAAGCTGATGCAGGTAGACCATAAGGAGAGCTCAATGTACCTAATACCAGTGAGTAGAAGGACAGAGCAAGATATTTAGTAAATGAAGAAAACTCTAAACTTGCTTCATTACAATAATTTATTTCAACCGTATTAATACGGCATCTTCAGGTAATCACAAGAACATGACTCTTACTGAGAATTTCCCAAATAACATCCCTTTTATATCTATCAATTTAGGGGAGGGAGGGTTGGTGTCGTATTTTGGAATGGTGGGGTTATTTTCTTTGGATGAGGCAGGGAGGTCTATGTTTTGGATGAGGTGTGGCTTAGCTTGGGGCATAATACTTGAGAAAATAGTTGTAAGAGTGTATATACAAAATGAGCAGAAATTCAAGGCCAAAAGTATTTAAAAAAAAAAAAAAAAAAAAAAAAAAAAATATTTAAAAAAATTATTTAAAAAAATTAAAACAATTAAAAAACCAAAAACTTAACAAAATTAAAAAAAAGGAAAGATGAAGAGAAGAAGAAAGAGAAAGATACAGATAACAAAATGATATAGAAATAAACAATAATATAAAAATTAGATGAAAATTAAAAATTAAAAAATTAAATAATTAAAATCAAATAAAGATAAAAATAAAAATAAAAAATAATAATAATAATAATAATAATAATAAATTTAAAAAATTAACAAGTAATAATGGTAATGATAATAAGGTAAAGGAATAAAGCATAATGATTAAGATTAATAAAATCTTGTAAAATAAAATAATATAATTAAATTAAAATAACAAGAATTAGAATTAGAATAAAGAATTCGAGTTACTGAAACAGAATGACATAAAAATAAAAATAAAAATAAAAATAAAATTAAAATAAAATTATAGAATAAAAATTATAGAATAAAAAAAATAAATAAAAAAAAAAAATAAAAAATAAAATAAAAATAAAAAATTAAAATAGAACATAAACAATAAAAATTTAGAAATCAAATAAAAATTAACATAATATAAAATTAGAATTAAACTAAGAAGCAAATTAGGGGTGGGAGGTAGCTTGTGAAGGTAAAGAGTTAGAGAATAGACTGAGGATAAAGAATAAACTTAAGATTAATCTAGGATGAAATTTAGTTTTGAATGATATAGGGTAGACTAGAACAAATTGAATACAGTAAGAGGTAGTGGTATATTACTCCATAAATAATATTAAAAAATATATAAAAAATTAAAATATAGAATAATAAAACATATAGTGACGTTACAGATTAAAAATTAACATTTACAAGTGGGGACTAAAGGTGAAAGATAACATATAAAGCATAAAGTATAAGAAGTGAAAGACCGGATTTAATAATTAAAGGTTGTAGAGACTCACTATAGAAGTAAATGTTATAATTAAATCAAAGGCAGAAAGTCTAAGTGACAATAATTAATATTAGTAAACTCAATAATGATGATAATGCTAATAATGATAATAATAATCATAACAATAATAATCATATTAATAATCACAATTATCATGATGAGAATGATAGTTGTAAGACAATAGTAAAGAACCCTGGTAATCAAATTAATAATATATCATAACTTTATTAATGGTGGTACTAGTCATAATAATAGTAGTAATGATAATAATGATAATAATAATAATAATAATAATAATAATAAATAATAACGCTCCACTGCTGTAATCTGCCAGAATACTCAGAAGATTCCTGGAGACCTGAGGACATCTGCTGTCACTCAAAATCCAGTGAGATACCATCAGCTAATGCTGATGTGAAAGCTCATAATAACTATAATAATAATAATCATAGTAATAATTATAACATCCAGCTTAAGATAAATGGATATTGTCAGTGATAATAATAATACTAATACTAATAATAATAATAATAATAATAGTAATCATCGGTTGATGTATAAGTTATGATAATGGCAATATAAAAAAATCAAAATCAAAATAAAAAGAAACTAGAAAATAGAAAGTAAAAAAAGAATAAACCTTAATCGTTGTATAAACCTATGAAAACCTATGAAGCCTGTAAGGAGTAAGTAAATAATAAAAAAATCAATAATCAGAAAATAAAAATCAATAAAAAACCTATAAATCTATTTTAAGGGGAAAATTAAAGTTAAAATTAAGATCTAAAGCCAACATCAAAATTAAGTTTCAAGATTTAAAATTAAAGTTAAGAATTAAAGATTAAAAATTAAAGTTAAAAACTAATCAAGTGAAGGATAATCATGATAATATTGATATAATAATTAGAAGATAAAATGAATATAAAAATACAATAAGAATGAAAAAAATGAATGAAAAAAATGAAAAAATAAAAAATAATAAAAAAATAATAAAAATAAGTAAAAATGAAGAATGAAACAAATTAAAGAATAAATAAAATAAAGTAAAATAAAATTAAAATAATAAGACAAATAACAGAATTAAAGATAAAATGATAAATAGGGTAGAGATATAAGAAAATGGAGGTTAAGACTCAAGGATTTTTTAAAACCACACAGCGGATCAAAGATCAAAAGCAAAAACAATAAACACTGAACACAAAACAAAAAACAAAAACAACCCACAAGTCATTCCCGAAACCAGTCAGAAAAGTCAGCTGTTGGGATTGGTCAAAGATCATATTTCTACTTGGGTGTTTTTTCTCTACCAGCTGACCATTCCTTGAAGGAGATTTACAATTTAATGTATTTCTCATCTTTACTAATTACTTTATTATTGTCAATCTGTAGGTTCCCTCATAAGTTCCCAGTTTACTACACCCCCCTCTCTTTTGCCCACACACACACACACACACATACACACATATATATATATACATATATCCTTCCATACATATACACACACATGTATTCACATATACATACCTACATATATACACCTATATACACATACTTCCATATACACACCCTCCTGTCATTGTATTCACACTCACACATCCACACATATTCACATATGTACATATATAATATATAGAGAGAGAGAATCCCACCCTCACTCATATATAAACTTATACATACATCTTTCAAAACTCATTTATACATCTATATATATAACACACCACATCCATGCACACATCCCGCATGCAACATCCATGCACACACATATATACATACACATTCAGATATATATACACACATACCTATATCCCTCTATACATACATATATACATACCTACCTGTAAACCTACATGCATTCACTCCTACTCCCACATATACATATAAATTTGTATATCCATCCATACTCGCACCTCCCGTATGTTCATTCAAATGTATGTATATACCTCTCTACCTGTGCATATAATACATATACACATGTTACTCCCCCTCACACAACCATTTATGTATACATACTCAACCCATACACTCATGTCCTCATCCATATATGTATTGGAGTGGGCAAACTCAGTCTATTTTCCTACATATGAGTCTTCTAAACTATATTGTTCACAGATCATTTGCATCATTTCCAACTTACATGTTCATGAAGCTGTGTGCCCTCTGAATTTTACATATGTATAATATACACATCTTCTGGGAGTTCTGTGCATTTCTTATATGCACCATATCCCACCCCCCTCCATATGCCTATATCCTGTCTTATATATTTTATTTTTTATCTTTATTTGATTTAATTATTTAATTTTTAATTTTTAATTTTCATCTAATTTTTATATTATTGTTTATTTCATATATCATTTTGTTATCTGTATTCTTCTCTTTCTTCTTCTCTTCATCTTTCCTTTTTTTTAATTTTGTTAAGTTTTTTGTTTTTTTAATTGTTTTAATTTTTTTAAATAATTTTTTTAAATATTTTTTTTTTTTTTTTAATTACTTTTGCCTTGAATTTCTGCTCATTTTATATACACTCTTACAACTATTTCTCCAAGTATTTATGCCCCAAGCTAAGCCACACCTCATCCAAAACATAGACCTCCCTGCCTCATCCAAAGAAAATAACCCCACCCATTCCCAAAATACGACACCAACCCTCCCTCCCCTAAATTATAGATATAAAAAAAGGATGTTACTTTGGGAAATTTCCAGTAAGAGCATGTTCTTGTGATTTACCTGAAGATGCCGTATTAATACGTTGAAATAAAATTATTGTAATGAAGCAAGTTTTAGAGTTTCTTCATTTACTAAATATATATATATATATATATATATATATATATAGAGAAGAGAGAGAGAGAGAGAGAGATTTTCTTTCATATTATTATATTATTTATTATTATTATTATTCAACTATCCTCTTAGTGAGATCGGAGTTGGGCTCTTTATTCGGGCTCAGAGTAGCTGGGTCTAGCTGTGTCCGTGGGTGGATCTGTTGTTGGGCTGGGTAGCATTCTCGCTGTTCTTCGAGTCTGGAAATTCCTTTGGAATCTCTTGAGGATGTCTCGTCTTGTGTTGTTGCTTAGTTCTTGATAACAAACACAAGACGTTCTTGTTTTTATCTGAGCTCATTTATTTTATCCCAAATAAAAATGCCTTGGAAAACAGACACTCATCTTATGCTTGTTTTCTGCTAACACTCAGCCCAGAGTGCCAATTTACCATCATCTCTTTATGTTGTTTTCCTGTTGGTATGCATCGACTAATTAGAGATCGACAGGTAGCTTTTCATACGTCCTTCCAAAAATTCTAGTAACTTTCCACCCTTATCTACAGTTTTTGTTGTTTTTCCATCTCATTATATTATAAAGATCTCTTTAGTAATCTCTTCCGATATGCATTATCGGAAGAGATTACTAAAGAGATATTTACTCGGCGATATCGGAGATTTTAGTAGTCAAATAGATGTGTCTTAAAGTGAAATTTAAATGCAACTCCTAAAAAGGTTCCCGAACCGAGAAGGTTCCCGAGTCCGACAGGAAATACCTGAAGAAGGCTGGAGGTATATCGGCCGAAACGTTGTACAAATAACAATGAAGATGCGGACAATAGTCCGAATAACGCAGATAATACTAATTTTTAATAAAGTTAGAGGTTTGATGAAACTGATAGGTATACACATATACCTGTAAGTATAAATAGATCTATACCCATAAAGCCTTTTTATTTACCAAATATAATGCTCTGTTCAATCATATTGAACATCGAGCTCTCAATTTGAACCTGAACAATTCTAACATTCCTCTGTTGAATGTAAATCCAACTTAGAATCAATAGATCTATAACAGCAAAATGACTGATTTTAAGCCTTTTTATATACCACACACACACACACACACACACACACCACACATATATATATATATATATATATATATATATATATATATATATATTATATTATTATTATTATTATTATTATTAATAATAGGGAACTACTAAACCAAAGAGGTTCTCAATAATTGTATACATAAAAATACATGGCTTCTTCGTGAATAATAAGATGTTTATGCGGTTTAAGGTGCAAGAATCAATTTAATTTTTGTGCAAAAGAAAATTCGACCCTTTTCCGATCCAGCTGAACCTTTTGTTTTGTTTTGTTTATTGTTGTTTTTTTATTTTGTTTTTGTTTACTTTTTGGGGGAAGGTTCGCTTTTTTGCTTTTTTAAATCGGAATTTTTAAACTTTGGGATGACTTTTGAAAATTGCGAATACAGCAAAGTGACACAAAGATACTAACAACAACCATTCAACAACTAACGCAACAGTATATTTCTAATATCTTCAGAGCTCAAGATTCTAACTTTGGTACCTATTCGTTATTTATGCTACAGGGGTATCGGAGATTTTAGCAGTGCCAGATAGATGTGTTCCTTAAACGCAACTTCTAAAAATGAAATTCTTTTTCATGTAAATGCGACCCTTTTCCGGTCCAGCTGATCCCTGTTTTTTTTTAATCGGAATCTGAACCTTAGAATGAATTATTGAAAAGGAATCATGCATAATCATTCCTCAAGAAAATCTAAAATTAAAATGCAAATCACGTTCGACCATTTTTAAGAATATCGATTTTGTGGTAATCACGAACGAAAGCGAGAGAAAGCAGCACACCACAGCTTTTTGTTTTAATGATAATCAAGCAAATACTGACGCAAGCAATACCCGCACCACTTGAGCTATTTAAAAATGAAGAATAAGAATCATTAATAAAAAGAAAAAAAAATTAAAACGGGAACTTTGGCGAAATGAAGAATTCATAATTTCCCAAGAGTTATTTGATGAGAATGTTCCGGAAATGACAAAAAAAAATTTATTTCCGAGTGTCGGGGTTTTTAACTTGACGCCCTTCAACGACATCTTTATTTGTCAATGACAAAATGAAGGGTCCCTTACGTGCCATAAAAATGAAGTGCCCCTTACGTGCCATAAAAATGTGCGAAAACAACGGATGTTTTGTGTAGCGACAAGATGACAAAAAATATCTACCTCATCTTCGGAAGGTCACTGCATCTGACAGGTAGAGGGTTAAAAGAATATAGCGATTGGAGGAGGGAACACAACTTGACACGACAGCCCGACCCCATAGTGTTGTGGGTCGCAATTGCTCTGTTCAAATTCTGATTGCCACCTTCAACATAATGAGACCGACTTCCGCGTGGACTTCCCAGAACTAAAGTAAAGGGTTAAAGGGATACAGCGGACGGGAGAGGGAAACCAGCTCAACACGACATCCCGACCACATAGTGCTGTGGGTCGAAACTACTTTGTTTAACTTCTGATTACCCTCTTCAACACAAGGAGACCCGACTTCAGTGTGGACACTCAAGAACTAAAGTCCATGGACAAAGGGGTATAGCGGACAGGATAGGGTACCCAATTCGATCTGACTGCCCGACCACATAATGATTTGGGCCGCAACTACTCTGTCTAACTTCTGATTACCCCTTCAACATAAGTAGACTTCCATGTGGACTACCCAGAACTAAAATACCTTTAAAATTATTTCCTTGTCCAGTAAACACTTGTTACATAATTATTAGATTCCTAATACTTATGTACAGTAGTGTAGAAACCAAA
>CM042157.1:99123568-99126068 GCA_023376005.1 Doryteuthis pealeii | reverse complement strand
GCTGAAATGTTACCCATTTCAAAATGCTTGATTATTAACTAAACTGTCAATATTGTAGTTTAGTGTCCTACCCAGGCCACCACTTTTTGAGGGTGATCTTACCTTTGTGCAGCTGATACAGTCGGCGTATTATAATATACTGATCTGTATCTTCTGATCTGTATGTGCTGATCCGTGTGTACTAATCTTTTTATACTGATCTCTATGTACTGATTCGTATATACTGTTCAGTATATATTGATCTTTATATACTGATCTGTATGTACTATGATCCGTATATAGTGATCTTTATATACTGATCCGTAACTACTGATCCGTATATACTGATCCGTATATAGTGATCTTTATATACTGATCTGTATGTATGATTTGTATGTACCAATCCGTATATACGGATCTGTATGTAGATCTTTATATACTGCTCCGTGTGTACTGATCTGTATGTACTGATCCGTATATATTGATCTGTATATTCTGATCTGTATATACTGATCCACATATACTGATCCGTATGTATATATGTAGATATCATATTAATATTTTAAATGTTCCGTGCAAAGATTTTTCTTCTTTTTTTTTTTTTTTTCAAATGTCGATATGGTCGAAAAGGGAAGGCGTTCAAGGAGGCCAAAAACGACAGAGAAAAAGATATCGAGAATGGTGAGAAAAGGAACGCAGAAAAAGATAGTCTTGATAATAAACAGAATGCCAAAAGCCCGTCGCCTGGGGGTGTAGAATATGCCGACTGCACCTCTACAAAAGAGTAAGACCCCCTTCCCCAATGGGGCCACCTGTAGGGCGTAGGTGACTAGCCGTTAGGCTTAAGGATGGAAGCCTGGTGGCTGAGTAGTCCATAATATACAACACTTCCTTTCGGCCCTTACTTACAACCGATCAG
This sequence comes from Doryteuthis pealeii, assembly GCA_023376005.1. Lineage (NCBI taxonomy): Eukaryota > Metazoa > Mollusca > Cephalopoda > Myopsida > Loliginidae > Doryteuthis > Doryteuthis pealeii. The sequence continues at coordinate 99,125,170 of CM042157.1, read as the reverse complement.
TCGGCTGGTCACGTCAACCCCTAGTACCTATAAGATTTTTCTAACTCTCTTGTCTTTATGGCAAACCCCAAACCTTTTCTTCATACATGTGCTAGAAGATAGTGGCTTGGGATCTCCATGTCCTAGGTATGACGTTAAACTATCTGATGGTCTAGTTCCAATTCTGAAGCTCTAGAGTATGCGAAGTAACTCTTCATTGCTATTACTCCCAGTTCCACTCTCACCCGGAGTGGTAGTACCTGTTAGGGTTCCATGGGTTAAATATTTAAAGAAATAAGTTTAAAAATGTGTTAATAAAAGGATTTTAAAAATAGTTTTTAAAAATTGCGTAACTATCATGAACGGCATAAAAAAACGTTTTCGGCTTAAAATAACCCAATAAGGATTGACATGCCGTAAATCCAACCATTCCCACCAACTAACCATCTTTGCATCTTCAAACCACCTTCATTCGCTTAAAAATTGATCTTGTGCCTCATCCTTCTTTGCGTTGGGTAAGCATATAGTTTCTGAAGGTCCCCGTACACAACTATTTCAACCCAAACCATTCATTTGGCACATGGCCATAAATGTTGAGCACTTTCATTTGGATTAATTCTATTTCAGTAAAGGCCCTTTTGAGAGACAAGCTTGTTACTCATCGGTCAATGCTGTCGTCCTTGTATCATTTATATTATTTTCCGATGCTGGTTGAGGCGGCTGTCTTGTTGAGAGTTCACTAGCTGAAGGGCAGATAACTCTTACAAAAGAAATCGATCATAGTCCCCAGCTTCCCCTTCTCTAGCCAATAAGGAGATAAAAAAATATGATCGATAATTAGACGGTTTAATTGCAATCGTTTTGTCATCTTTCGTTTTCCTTCCTCTTCACCCTGTGATCTGCTGGAACTGCAAAATCTACCAGATGACAAGTTATTTTCTTTTTTGTTAATCAATACTTAGTCCGGTCTTGTGAGAGTTTTTCACACCAGCATTAGCTGATGGTATTTCACTGGAGTCCAAGTGACAACAAGTCTCCTCAGGTCTCTTCTGAGTATCCTGTACGTTGTTGTTATATATATATATTTTTTTTTTTGTCAATTTATTTTTTTCGTTTTTTCATATGTTGAATTTTTTCGTCGAAATCAAAATATAACGGGATGACGGTTTGTTAAGTTTTTCTTTCTTTGATAGTTAAATATTACTCTGTATTTAATTTAATTTAATTAATTATACATTGAGCTCTTTTTAGGGATTTATAAAAATCCTCGTATGAGTATTTATGTTTACCCCTACAAGAGCATACAGAATGGTAGTACAGTGATATTTCGATAATCCCAAATAGAATCATCCCTTACTTATCAGTCATTTGGATTGCCTTACATTTATATATATATATATATATATATATATATATATATATATATATATATATATATATATATATATGTATTTTTTGAATGACATCTGTTCACCATCTTTGATAGAAAAATTGTTCTGGTGTCATTTATAACAATCTTCGAGTCAAGTATTGAGTCCTTAAAAGACTTAGACGATTACTTCAGCTAGTATTGCTATATTAGTGTATTTAACTTTAGTCTATTTACAATCTAATTGAAAATTG
>CM042157.1:99093568-99118568 GCA_023376005.1 Doryteuthis pealeii | reverse complement strand
TGACCCGTACAAGTGGGGTACGCGGTAAATACTATGTAGATACGGTCAACAGTATTAATAATGTAAAACAATTTTATCAATAATTGAGGTTTAAATAAAAATAAAATCATGGAGAATGTGATGTCAATAACTAAGGGAATTGTGACTTGAGTAATAATATAGTTTCGGTTACAGACAGAAAAACACACAATCTCCATTATAATAAGAAGATATATATATATATATATATATATATATATATATATATATATTGTGCGTGTGAGAGAGAGAGAGCACTAGCACTATTTTATCTTATTCTATTCTATTATGTTTATAAATACAGTGCTATTGTTCTTATTAAAAAACGTAACAAAATGACGATGTGTTTTGTGTGGACTGGAACGGATTAATTGCATTTCAGTTATTTCAATGGAGAAAATTATTTGATATACGAGGGAATTGAGTTACGAGCTGAATGAATTAAACTCGTAAATTAAGATACAACTGTATTGTAAAACTTTTGACTCGCCCTAGTACATTAGAGAGAGAGAGAAAGAGAGAGAGAGGGGGTGCTTTAGGAGGAGGAGGAGAGATAGTGAAAGAGAGTGAGTGAGAGAGAGAGGAGGAGAGTGAGTGAGAGAGATAGGAGAGTGAGTGAGAGAGAGAGGAGGAGAGTGAGTGAGAGAGAGAGAGAGAGGAGAGAGAGAGAGAGTAGAGTGTGAGTGTGAGTGAGAGAGAGAGGAAAGAGTGTGTGGATTGATGTAAAACGTAGCAAACAGATGGAAATGGTAAAAGAAAAATCTAGAATTATTAGAAACTATCAAAACCTGTGAATATACCACAGTATGATAATTTAATTATTATAACGTTTGATATGTTTATTTAAGAGCTATTGCAAATAGTTCAATATGTAAAAAGTATAATAATCTTGATTTAACTCTTTCTCTCTCTCTCTCTCTCTCTCTCTCTCTCTCTCTCTCTCTCTCTCTCTCTCTCTCTCTCTTCTCTTTCTTTTCGTCTTTTCATAATGTTCGATTGAAACATGTTACTGTTATCACTTCCGCACCCTCACCCCATCTCTATCTTTTCCCTACTCTCTTTCTTTCTTTCTTGAATATTTTCTCTGTAGCGTGCCTTTTTTCTTCCCTTTCTTCATTTATAATAAAAACGTAATGGTCAATTATTTAGCTGAGGTGATAATACTCACGAGAAAGAAGAATTCGCCGGATAAGCAACTCCAGATAATAAGGCCTTACATTTTTGTATTTCATCTTAGTGGATTTTAACCAGAGGGTAGATGATAACGGTCGTAAAATTAGGGAACACGAGTATTGAGATATAGATAGCAAGTCCAAAACAATAAAAGAAAAATAGCTTAAGACAAATAAAAAAAGGGACCCCCCTCTCCCCTCGCCAAAAAAATAGAGAAAGAGATGATGATGATGATGCTGATGATGCTGAGATGCTGATGACGTCACAAATAGAGGGGGGGCATTTAGATGACAGAGAAAAATGACGGATTAAGCCGAAACACTAAGACACGATGCATTTTTCGTATCTAATCGGGAAGCAAATATATAATTCGTCGTATTGCTTTTTGGGGGGGGAAGAGCGGGGAGAGAGAGAGAGAGAGAGAGAGAGAGAGAGAGAGAGAGAGAGAGAGAGAGAGAGAGAGAGAGAGAGATAAGGAGAAAGAGTATTATAGACAGAGGCTTCATATGACTGAGGGAGACCGATAGACATGGACAAAGACAACGGCAGATTGGTATGGAAACAAAGGTTCAGAGAGAGAGAGAGAGAGAGAGAGAGAGAGAGAGAGAGAGAGAGAGAGAGAGAGAGAGAGAGAGGGGTGTAACATAGCCAGAAATATCATACAACTGCGAGAGACTGAAAGACAGAGACAACAGCAGCGAGACAAGAAACATATAGAGATAGAAAGATAAACAGAGAGATAGAGACAGACAGACAGACAGACAGACAGACCGACAGAGAAAAGAGAGAGAGAGAGGGGGGGACAGAGAGACAGGGAAGAGGAGAAAGAGAGAAAGAGAAAAGAAAGAGAGAGATGGACAGAGAGACAGAGACATAGAGAGAGAGAGTAAGAGAGAGGGAGAGACAGGTGGAGAGAGGGAGAGAAGATAGAAAAGAGTGAGAGAAAGAGGGGAAGCGAGACAAGGACAGAGAGAGGGAGAAAAGAGATATATATATAGATATAGAAGATAGAGAGATAATAGAGAGAGAGAGAGAGAGAGAGAGAGGAGAGAGAGAGAGACCGAGAAAATGAGAAAAGAGAGAAAAAAGGAAAAGGAGAGACATAGAGACAGAAAGAGAAAGAGAAAGAGAGAGATTGAGACAGACAGACAGATAGAGAGAGAAAGAGAGAGAAAGAGAGAAAGAGAAACAGAGAGGGATAGAGAGAGATAGAGACAGACCGAGAGAGAGAGAGAGAGAGAGAGAGAGATAGAGAGAGAGAGAGAGAGAGAGAGAGAGAGAGAGAGAGAGAGAGAGAGAGAGAGAGATGCCCTCCCTTTGCCTTTTGTCATATTACAAGAGATAAGAGATTGAAATCTTGGAAGAGCCATAATTATGACTAAAACACTGTGACAACGGCAAAAAGATAAGAATGTTCTGGAACGACGGGATGCGCTAGGGGTGGTGGTGGAGATAGTTTAAAACAAAAACAAAATAATGGGATGGCTCCCTTGACTGAGATTTATGCAGCCCCTCGGGTGGGGGAGGGACATCTTTTAAATCCAAGGATTAACAAATGAAGCGGACATATGATCGTTTCTTATTTATTGCACTTACGGCATTTTTTTTTCCAAAACAGTCTGGCACAAGGCCATTCTGGTAAATGAAGGGATCGGCAAATAACCAGAATATCTAAGTAAAAAGTAAAGTGTGGGGATGGGCTAAAGTCGGTGTCAGCCAGACAGCGAGGGAGCATATCCCCTCTTCACCAAAACATTATTTTAGCCTCTGAGGTGGAGCGCCACACCTTACGTAGTTATCTCTCTTGCTGTAAAATAATGAATGTGGAAATCAGTATGTGACGTCAGTAGTGGGTTGACGTGTTATTCAAGTGCAAATAATAATGGATAAAAAAACTGAAGGATAACGCGGAAGTCACTGACCTTGGCTTCTGATTGGGCGAGCCAGGACAAATGTTCGAGGGGTGAAGGAAATAGTCAAAAAGTGGAGAGTCTGACTGATGTGTTCGAAGGAGATGGACGGAGAGTTTATTTTATTCTATTTTCCATTTTATTCTAATCCTTATACATCACGCCATACAACATATACTCCTTAAAATGGTGAATACACTGCCTTCTGATATCTTCAGCTGCTCTGCTATCTCACGCAATTTCAATTTCGATCGGCCAAGACGAGTTTGTGGAGTTTTTGGTGTTTTCCGGGATGACTGTCGAATTTCGGTGACCTGAGCGTTCAGCACCATTTGTGCCTGTACGACCACGTTTAAATTCAGCATACCATCTCTTAACCGTTGTTTCTGACGGAGCAAATTCCGGGTAACACTTATCAAGCTGTTGCTTTGCTTGAACATTATTCTACCCATCAGAAGCAATGATTTATCAACGCACGAAATTCAGATTTATCCATTGTTTTGAAATTTTGCTATAGTAAGTAAAGTTGTCAGGGCGGCCTAATGTCGGTATCAGCCAATCAGCGAGGGAGTCTATCCCCTTTTCAGTAGCGCTAGACCAAGGAGATTGTTTTTTTGCATCTGAGGTGGAGCGCCACACCTACCATCAGCTCCTTACTTTACCGCACAGATCCCTGTGCTACTAATACGCTGAGTTGGCGAGGCCCGGGTCGAACTAGGAACCTTGTGGTTTCTATAGTAGCTTCACTTAAATAACTGTAATTTGTAAACTAATAATCCGATTGGGCTCAAGTTTTGACACGTGCCACTTGAAGTTTAGTATTTTATAAAAATTATATAGATTGTATTATTAGTTGCGCTATCTATATGTCATACATCTAACCTTGTGCTAAACTAGATAAGAATTACTAAATGAAAACTTCATGAGGTAAACAGGGTTGGTTGATTGGTTGGTTGGTTGGTTGGTTGTTTGTTAGGTTATGGCCCTCATGGGGTCATGTGTCATATGAGAAATAATTGTCTTATACTTATCTCATTTCTGTGCTACGTGGAGAGGCTTGAATCTTGTTTCTGAGCCGATGTCAAGCGCCGTTAACTTCATGTCTTCGCTACACTAACTTACATATACATGCTCAATCAATGATACTGAACACTCTTTACGGGTCTGGTATTTCTATTATAAAAATAAACAGTACAAAGAAAGGAGGATACAGTGTGATAATGAGAGAAAGGGGGGAAAGAAGGAGGGGTTTTCTTTGCACATATCTACCAAACCAATGAAAGCATCTACGTCGTCCTCTATTCACCAACCAAGAATCCAAACTCTAGAGAATCTAGAGTACCACTAGATCATCATTACTCCTAGGTCTACTCTAATCCGGGGTGGTAGTACCTGTTAGGGTCCCATCTATGGGTTCAATAGAAGAAAATATGTTTAACAAGTATTGAGTACTCATCAAGAATGGATAAAAAAAGCATCTTCCGCATAAAATGACCCAATAGGGGATGACATGCCTTAAAATCCAACCAAATAACCAATCTAAATTTTTGAGCAAACATCGGATATACTACTTAATTTTAGCTACAATTAAATTAGTTAATATCCTAGATATAACGTTAAAGTCTATCTGATGGTGAAATTCCACTTCTGGAGCTCTGGAGCATGTGGAGTACCCCTTCATCACTATTACTCTTAGGTCCATTCGGACCAGGAATGGTAGTATCTGTTAGGGTTCCATCTATGGGTTAAATAAAAAAAATATGAGTTTAAAAAATTGAATATCCATCAAGAATGTATAAAATAAAACGTCCTCGGCATAAAATGACCCAACAAGGGTTGACATGCCGTAAAATCCGACCAAGCAACCAATCTAAAATTTTGAGCCAACTTCGGATATACTACTAAATTTCAGCTACAATTGAATTAATTAATTTTACTTAACTATTAATTAATCCACATGTGATACTGTCTAGTAAATCCATGTAATTATATTTAACATATTCGATATTAATACGCGTGTTCCTAAATCTTCCGTCTGTTATCATCCTGCAACACCCTCTGGTTAAAAATGAGACCGTCCAAATGAGCTTAATAAAGATATTTGTCGAGCACGTTATCAATTATGAACGTTTTCTTGGATCGTTGCTGCATTGATGTCTCGTGAGCAAAGACCAGTAAATAAATTGTGCATTTATCCATATTTTATTTAATCATATTTTTCTTTTGACGCCAAAAAGTTTGTCCAAAGTGAAAGACGCGGGAAAATGGCAGAAGAATTTGGCGGGAAAAAAGTGATAGTCAAGATGGCGCCGTTGCTATGACATTTCAGTCCCCCCCCTCTCAAAAAACATTTTGCTATAATTAATTTTATTTTGACATCCCTCGTGAAATAAGTGAAAGAGTATTTGTTGATTTTATATTTTGAAGGAGAAAAAAAATTGAAAGGGTGTGGGGGTGGGAGTGAAGGAGGGATTAGGGAAGAGAGGAGGATGAAGGAAGAAAGGAAGAAAGGGAAGAGAGAGGAGAGAGAGGGTAGGAAAGAAGCGAATAAGAACAGATGAGAAAGAGAGAAAGAAACAGATAGATAGATAGATAGAAAAAATGACACACATTTTCAACGAAAGTAAGAAAGTAAGAAAGAAAGAAAGAACAGATGAAAGAAAAGAAGAAGAAGAAAGAAGAAAGAAATATTTGAATGAAGAAGAAATGAAAGAAGAAAAAGGTAAAGTAGGAAAATAGTAGAATTAAGTAAAATGATGAAGTAAATAAGAAAGAAGAAAAAGGAAAGAGGAAGGGAAAGAGGTAAGGAAGTATTAGAATTAAAAAAAAGAACGAAAGAAAGGTGAAAAAGAAAAAGAAAGAGAAAGAAAATGTCAGCTTTTAAAATGAAAGGAAGATTAATCAAAAGAAAGAAAAAAAAAGAAAGAAAGAAAGGAAGACAGGGAAGAAGGAAGAATAAACGTAGCCAGAAAGGAAAACAAAAAAGTATAGAAAGGAAAACAGAAAGAAGAAGAAAGAAAGAAGAAAGAAAGAAAGAAAGAACAAAAGTGAAGAAAAAACACAACATAGAGAATAAACAGGATAGATAGAAAGAAAGAAAGAAAGAAAAAAAAAGAAAGAAAGAAAAAAAGAACAAAATATATAGAGAGAGGGCAAGAGAAAGGATAGATGAAAAGAAAGAAAGAAAGAAGCCGAGTTACAAAGTTAAGAAAAGATGGAATAAACGTAGACAGAAAGAAGAACAACAAAAAAGGTAAAAAGGAAGAGATAGATAGATAGATAGATAGATAGATACGCGGATTGATAGAAAGAAAAAAAGGGAGAAAGAAAGAAAGAAAAAAAAGGAGGAAAAATAAACGTAGCCAGAAAGGAAAACAAAAAGTATAGAAAAGGAGAAACAGACAGATAGATAGATAGATAGGTAGATAGATAGATAGATAGATAGAAAGAAAGTACACTTAAGAAAGTGAGGAATGGACGTTGAATACAACATAGAGAGTAAAACAGGGTAGAAAGAAAGAAAGAAAGAAAGAAAGAAAGAAAGAAAGAAAGAATGAAAGAAAGAAAGAAAGAAAGAGGCCGAGTTACAAACTTAAGAAAAGACGGAATAAACGAAGGCAGAAAGGAAAACAAAAAGTATAGAAAGGAAGAAATAGATAGATAGATAGATAGATAGATACTCGGATTGATAGAAAGAAATAGAGAAAGAAAGAAAATGGACTTAAATGAATAGATAATGAGATCTATAGGTAAGAAAATAACACAAATGTTCAAAGAAAAAAGGAAAGAAAGAAAGAAAGAAAGAAAGAAGGAAAGAAAGAAAGAAAGAGATGACTTAGATGCATAGATAGATAGAAAGAAAGGAAAACGACCACAATGTAAAACTCAAAGGGACAAACGAAGGTGATCTCAAATGAGAAACAATTAAGAAAAATAAAATAAAAATAGTGAGATAAATAAAAGACAATAAAAACAGAAGGGAAAGTTGAATGAAAAATGTAAAGAAAGAATGAAAGTAAAAAAAGAAGTGAATTGCTGAATTAGATAGGAAAATAACGCGAATGTTTAAATAAATAAATAAAGATAGAATGAAAGAAACGTCTGAGATAGATAGATAGATAGATAGATAGATAGATAAAAATAATAAAAATATTCAAAGAAAGAAAGAAAAACTTAACAAAGGAAAGAATAAACGTTGACAAAAAGGAAAACAACAAAAAGGTTAAAAATGAAGAGATAGAAAGAAAGAAAGAAAGAAAAAGAAAGAAAGAAAGAACGAATGAAAAAAGAATGAAATGACGGACATTGATAAATAGATAGATAGATAGATAGATAGATAGATAGATAGATAGAAAAACATGAATGACCAAAGAAACAAACAAACAAAGAATGGAATGACTGACATAGATAGATAGATAGATAGATAGATAGATAATATAAATGTCCAAAGAAAGAAAGAAAGAAAGATAAAAAGAAAGAAAGAATGGAATGACTGACATGCTATCTATCTATATATCTATAACAGAAAGGAAAAGGTTATAAATGTCCAAAGAAGGAAAGAAAGAAACAATGAAAGACAGAAAATAGACAGTAAGAAAGAATGGAATGACTGGCATAGATAGATAGATAGATAGATGACATAAATATCCAAAGAAAGAAAAAAAGAATGAAGGAAGGAAAGAAGGAAAGAAAGAAAGGAAGAAAGAAAGAAAGAATAGAATGACTAGCATAGACAGATAGATAGATAGATACCATAAATGTCCAAAGAAAGAAAGAAACAAAGAAGGAAAGAAAGAAAGAAAGAAAGAATGGAATGACTGACATAGATAGATAGATAGATAGATAGAAAGATAGATAACATAAATGTCCAAAGAAAGAAAAAAAGAAAGAAAGAAAGAAAGAAAGAAGAAAGGAAAAGCATAGAATGACTAACATAGATAGATAGATAGATAGATAGATAGATACGATAAATGTCCAAAGAAAGAAAGAAAAGAAAAGAAAAGAAAAGAAATAGAGAAAACAACATGGCGAAATGAAAGAAAAAGAAGACATAAAAAAGAAAGAAAAGTATAAAAAAAAGTAGAAAGAGACGAAGAAAGAAAAAAGCAACCTAAATGAATAAACGACAGAAATCGACCCCCCCCCCCCACACTAAAAAAAAAAGAAAGAAATGTAAAACTGAAGAAAGTCTATTTTGGCTTTTTCAAATCTCTGATCAGTTTGTTACAAATGAGGGAGAAAAAAGTGAATAAGCCGAGTATTTACGTAGGTTTGCGCTTGCGCATGAATATCAAAATACTACCGCGAAATTACACGGGTAAAAAAATAAAATAAAAATCAGAGAGAACATAATTAAAAGAAGACCTTGAATAAGAAAAGATGGCTCGCATCCAAAGTCTTTGACGAAACTACGAATTTTAAATAAATAGATAAATAAATTTTGAAAAAAAAAAAGGAATGAATTCGTATGGAATTTCCAATTGGATAAAATTAAACCCGAAAAAAAATTTAAAGAAATAAATAAAAAGATTCGAATTAAAATTGGAAACGAAATGGAGATATAAAAAAGAAAGTAAAAATTAACAGATATCTAATACATCAATAAGAATAAGCAAAATTAAAAATATTTAAAAAGGTTGATTCAAATAGTAAGCTACACACGAGATCCCATTATGTTTATACGAATGTCATCGTGTTTTTCAACTCAATAAAAGAGACATGTCGTATTTGTTTGTTTTTATATATATATATATATACATATATATATTTGTGTTTATTTTATATAATTTTATTTGCAGTCTTCTCTATCATATCTGAATTTATTAATTGCTCGTAATTTCAGAAAGACAAACAAAACAAAACAACAAAAAAACACAAGAATAAATGATAGATGGATGACATGAACATGTCACGTTGTTATTATCCGGGGAATAATCCAGAAAACAAAACGTAGAAATCGAAAAAGAATAAACAATGTATAAAACAAGGTGTATAAAATCATCTGAATGACATGACTACATACGTCGAACAGAAATGCTTTCTCTCCATTTTTCTGTTGTTCTTTTTTTTTCTTTTGATTTTGCTTTGTTTTTTGTTTTTAAATCGCGGACGTGTCCAATTAAAAACTGTAAGACTAAAACCTTGAGACATAAAAATAATGATTCCTCGACTCAATCCAGCGTTAATATCAACGCAAAACAAACAAACAAATTAGCTAAAGACAGATCAGTTTGGTTTGCTTTGTTGGAATTTACGGCATGTCAACCTTTTTTGGGTTATTTTATGCTGAGATATTTTGTTCTATTCGGGCTTAATTATTCTATACAATCAATATTTTAACACATTTTAAACATATTTTCCTATATAGCCCATAGATGGGACCCTAACAGGTACTACTACTCCGGGTCAGAGTGGACCTGAGAGTAATAGCAATGAAGAGGTACACCACATTCCCCAAAGCTCCAAAATTGTAACTTCACCACTAAATACGGTTTGAAATAAACAACATTCTTATCTATTAATAATGGAGATTCGCTTACGGTTTTTGTCTGTAACAAAAATTATGTCACTGCTTACGTCACATTACCCTAAATCGTCATAACATAGAATAAATACGCTCAAAATTTGAACATTCAACATTAGACAGTCCTCATTGTTTTTTTAAAACAAGTTTTAATAAATACATGACTGGTATTATATATCTATATATAGTTTGTTTTATTTTAATACATATTTAAAGTTTACATTTCAAATTGATTGATTTTTTAATCCTTTAATGAATTTGATGATTTTACTTACTTAGAGTACAAACTCGCTGACATTGAATTTTTTACTCCCACCCCTCAAGCAATATGTTTCAAAAATCTATTTTTACATCGCCCGGAGTGTGTTCTTATTTTGTACTAGTTCTTATAATTTACAAATGGGTGCTGTTGGCATTCTTCCGTCTACGAGAGACAAAAGAGAAGTGTTGCCATTTTTTAAAAACTACATAGCCTGGGCGGGTTCATAGGGAAATATATTGAAATCCCCCCTCTCCACATCTCTCTGTCGCTGTGATCCAAAGGAAAGGTAAAGAACCAATGCAGTTTGTCATCGGTAGTGTCATTGGAGTTGCTGGGAGGGGGTATGCAAGAACAATACAATTGTGATCAAATTATTTGTGGTATAAAACTTGGTATGATATAACAGTGAGCAAAACGTATATATTTGTACATATCAAGTATATATATATATATATATATATATATATATATATAATATATATATATATATATATATTTGTTTAGTTGTTGGTTTTGAAGGTTATCACAATGCCAGTGTAAAGAAAAATAATGTTGTTTGTTAAACTTTTATTTATTTTTAATGCTTCGAGATAAAGATCTATTTGTCAGCTTTAGCTTTCAGAAATGTTCTGATGAAGAGATCTTTATCCCGAAGTATTAAGAATAACAAACAACACCAATAGTTGCCTTATTTTTCTTTACACCTGCATTGTGATAGCCTTTAAAATCAACCTCAAAACCAATATAAACACAATGCTTCAAGCAAATTATAAAACACTTTTAAAAATATAAATGCACATTGGACACAATTCAATAACCTCTGGGCATAAAATAAACCTAGAGAGTTTGAAATGCCGTTAAAATCACTCAATCAATCAATTAGCATTGGTTATATGTCTAGATTGTTGTTTTGTTTCGTTTTGTTTTACGGCATATTAAGTCTTTTTGACATAAGGTTGCCTATAATACCTACTGTTGCTTAAATGTAGTGAAGAGGCTCATCGCTGCTTAACTTCGTTGATCTAGCGGCAACCGGTGTTTTCAAAGGGAATTGACTGTAAGCTATCAGTCCAGGGACGGTGCACTTAGCCTGACTTGACCACTATTCGCATATATATATATATATATATATATATATATATATATATATATATATTAAATTTTTACTTGAAGGCACTTACATGTATCGCATAAAATTCGATACTTTTTCTTATAGAAAATGAACTTTTGACAAGTGTAATCCCGGCAAAGGATAGCTCGGTGTGTAGAATACCGTACAGACTGTTTCGAATTTATTAAGTCTCATCAGCGGTATATACTAACGATTTCCCTCCGACAGAAATCGAAACCGGGACTTCAGCAGACACAGTGAAACACTAGTGAAACACTTTATCGCCTCGACCACAGTACACAGCTGACCATCCTAGCGAAATTAAGCTTGTCAAATGATACTACACGCCTCTACCATAATAGGTAAGGGGACATTATTGAGAGAATAATAACAACAAACAGACCGTATGCCTTCGGCGAAGTGAATAAGATTTTTGGATGTTTGTTTATTTAGAAACGTTGCTGAATAAGTATATATATATATATATATATATATATATATATATATATATATATATATATACACACACAAGGTGTGTCATAAAAATATCGAGATTGAAGCTATATTTACCAAGATAGAAATGAACAATGAATAGATCGTAATTTTTTTCAGAATACAAGGTGTGTCAAAAAGTACCAAACATCTCAATACTCTTTTTACACACCTTGTATATATATATATATATATATATATGTGTGTGTGTGTGTGTGTGTGTGCGTGTGTGTGTGTGTGTGTGTTTCATTAGGTCGTGCTCTTCGCACGCATTCTCAGGACTCTCCCTCTCCAGTCATTAATCCTGGTAGGTCCTCAGTGTGGAATCCAGAATCCGTACAAAGCTAATCAATGTAGGTTTTTTTCTCGTCGACGCATACTGGTACGTTTATATACATGTGTCCATAGTATAACGTCACTTATGAGCTCGTCATGTTTGTATTTGTTCAAGGCAGCACGAAGTATCCTCGTGCAGCTCCAATCTATTCTATTTTCTAAGCGCTTCGTTAGCGTCCATGTGGTGCAACCATACAGAAGCACTGACACGACTACGGCTTGGAAGAATTGTCACTTTAATTCATCAGTGAGATCAGATGGATGATCTGTTTCTAGCAATCCATGGTTTTCCCAAGCATGAATTAATATCGCTTTCTGTGGATGAGGTATTACTATGTAGATAAGTGATTAATATATATATATATATATATATATATATATATATATATATATTATATATATATACACTAATCTTATTAGTGAACCCTTGCAGTAAGAAAAAAATTGCAAATAATTTGCTAGTAAAAATATACTACAAAACCTTGCCTGTGAAAAATTAAAAAAAGAAAAGATCAAAAAAGTCACACCAACCGAAGATAATCCATTAACATGATAACACTTGGCCAAAAGAATATATATATATATATATATATATATATATATATATATATATATATATATATATGCCGCTATCAGTGTCTAAAGCTAAAATGTAAACAGTGCTCGATACCTCAGTAGAGCAAATAGTTATATTAATCCAAATGAGTCAGATATACCAACTAATAGTTTCGCTCACTAGCTCATTAGGGCACGAATCTGAGTCTTGCCTTGATTTGTAAGAGGAGTTTAACAAGTTTGAATTCAGAGTTTACTTTCTCCCAGACTGGTTGACTGACCAAGGTTAAAGAGCCCAGTCTGCCTTACTATTTACCATAGCTGGAGGGAAAATAGTTGGGTGCATACCGTTCCCAAATGTATCAATGCTATATGAAAATGCAAATGTCCTCGTCTAGGATGTGAACTCGGGTTGCCGTGTCCATTTTTACTGCTGGATTATTTGGACATATAAGGTGTGCTATGGTCCACCACTTAAACTTATAGACTCTGTGTGTGTGGTTTGGATTAAAGCCAGCTAATCAACACTCCCGAATACGTGGTTTGTAAATTTTTAATCGCCGATCTTAAAACCCGTTAGGATGCTGGCACGGGTGAATGGGTCAACAATCTGTTTTTTTTTTAATATATAAGGTGTTTACTAGATCCTCGCCCATACTTATAGAATAGGCGAGATCATGTGATCTATTCCTTGGCCAATCACTGGCAGTACTCTGAGGCTGATACAATACTTAACCCACCCTACTGGTCATAATTACTGCAGCATTCTTTGATGATGGACATAGGATTAAATCACTGGACCTTTACCAATACGCAGAATAGGACTTATACGATTACCAAAGGATCACCAAATGATTCCATAACATAAGACTTTCTTTAAGCCTTATTTCAACTGGCCAAGGATGGCACTTAAAAACTTTACACAATCAAGCACTCTGCTTAACACAATGAATCTTCACTAAGGAACACAATGATTCTACCTAATACTAAGGAACACTGGGATTCTACCTACCACTAAGGAACACAAGGATTCTACCTAACACTAAGGAATACAAGGGATCTCTACTGTAAAGTAGTCTCATCTGCAGCCTAAAATGGCCACAAAAATCGTAACATTTACTATGGCGATAACCATTTCACCAAGTGGCTTTTTCTCTAGCTCCCCAATGATACTTGCATCAGAAAATAAGGTCAAGAAATCTTCCGATTAGACTTACTGCGCGCTCAGTTGACAGAGCGTCCGCCTAGGAATCACAAGGTTCCTGGCTCAACGTATGAGTAGCACAGGGATCTGTACGATAAAGTGAGGAGCTGATGGTAGGTCTGGCGCTCCACCTCTGACGCTAAAATAATCTACTTGGTCTAGCACTATTGAAAAGAGGATATACTCCCTCGCTGTCTGGCTGATACCGACATTAGGCCAAATATATCTTTATTCTCTTCCAAAAGGGTGACATTACTTTTTCGAACGACCCAATATGTATTTAGTAAATTTAAATATTGACATAGTAGCAAGTAAAATCGTTTGGGTGACCTATTGTCGGTATCAGATAGTCCGCGAAGGAGCCTATCCCCTTTTCACTGGCGCTAGATCAGGCAAATTTTTCTTGCATCTGAGGCGGAGCGCCACACATACAAATATTGATTTTAGCTAAATGCATATGTAGTCAGATACTTGCTTAAACAGTGGACGATAATAATGACGGCTTTTTAGAGCTAAGGGACATTACAATTATACATTCCTGACAATCAGTGTACAACCGGTAGAAATAAATGTGGGTGGGTGAGGCTAAGTCCCCTTACGCCGAACCCTTAAGCAACTCCATAAATACCACGGATTCTGTAGCTCCTGTGACAGATGCGCATTTTGCAGTTTAAAATTTCAATGTATGCATAAAATTCCTTCCTGATTATCAAATCATTTCGTTACGTCTTTTGCTCTTTTTTTAAATTTGTTTTTTTTTTTTGTTGTTTTTTGTTTTTTTGTTTCATTCCTTATATTTTTAACCCCACTCTCCGCAGGGCTCTATTTTTAAAATCACGGGCAGACAATTAATCACGTAGAATCTGTCATATCAAGTAGCCTCAGTTATTTCCCTTGGGTGGTTATTTATTTTGTTTTATTTTATTTATTTATTTATTTTATTTTTATTTTTGTTCAACTCCGAAGTCCACTCAACCACTAAATTTTCTGATTCTTTGTGTGATTTTAATTTTTGTTTATTTATTTTCAAACCGATGTCGTATCGGTGGGATTCGTTTTTTTTTCTTCTTCATTTTCATTTAAAATCGAAAATGTTCTTGATTTCACCGCCTTTAGTAAATCAACTTCCTTCGCCTTGATTACTGTTCATTGTTTTTCAATGTGAAAGTTTATTCTTTTTTAAAATCAAAATTTCTTACGCTTTTTTTTTTTTTTCTTTTCGTTCAATTATATAAAAGTTCATTCTTGACTTTAATTCACACACCCTACCTTATTCTATTAACTCGATTTTGACCTGCAGAAGAAAGAAATTACTTCCCCTTACCAAGTAGAATACAAAAAAACAAAAAAGAAAAAAAAAGAATTGAAATAAATGCTGGTTTATATCGGTATTGTCAATGTGTTTATTAACTATTCATATTAACTAGCAGTACTTAACCATATTACATAACAGCTTGTAAAATGACCATTATTGAAAATAAAGGACGTAGAGTTGTTTTTATTAATGTTTATGATAATCATTCGTATTTAAATGAGTCAAACTAACAATATATAACCCTATTGTCTACGGTTTGTAAGATGGTCATTATTAAAAAATAAAAGAGGGGGTGTTGTTTTTTTAAGTTCAGGATAAGTATTGTCATTATGGTAAGATGCGACACTTTTATCAAAGTATAGGGTAATTATTCGTAATATAAAAATATGATTTTAATAAATATATGCTTAGTATTATTGATTTCTAATTGTTTAGTTTTATCTTAATGGATACAAGCAAAAATATTGGAGATAAATATTAAAAGAAATCCATTAACAGGAAGAAATAATTGTAATTTTATTTTTTTACTTTCTACTTTAACTAAATAGTTAAAATAGTAATAGACGGGTGTGAAGGAAGATTAAGTTTCAGTTGTTCTATTTTTCGATTATACCTCACTTTGTTTCAAATCATTTTATCTGCATTCTTATTTAGTTTTATTAGCCTTTCTAGTTTAATATGATAATCTATTAGATTAAAACTTAAATACTTTCAATCGGAGGGTGCATATATTTGCTAGTAAAGATAATTAGATTAATATTACTTACTCATGTTACAAATGGGTATCTCGTGTAATGCAGTGATGCTGATAGCTTTTTGATTTAGTGCGTCCTGGGACGCACGTATTTGCATTGAGCCCCCTGGTCCCAACTAAGACGTCTAACTCCTACCTTGTAACCTATCCGGTGTAATTCGTTTCTAAGACACTATTGAAATGTATTTTTTTGGGTTATTTTAGGCCGAAGACGTTTTGTTTTATTTATTCTTGATGGGTATTCAATATTTTAACACAATTTTTTAAACTTATTTTTTTCTATTTAACCCATAGATGGGATCCTAACAGGTACTACCATTCCGAGTCTGAGTGGACCAGGAAGCAACGGTGTTGAAGGAGTATTTTACCCCCCCCCCCCAGAACTCCAGAACTGGAACCTCACCCCAAGATGCAGTTTAGCGTCATATCCAGGAAACTAAGACACTCAGCCACCGCCTTCTAGCACAATACATGATAAAAAGGGTTGGGGGTTGCCATAAGGGAAATAGGATGGGGAAATCATATTCTGCTAAGACTTGATGGGACGATAGTTCGGAGGAGAGGGGTCTTCCGTATAGCATAAGTAAGGGTTAAAGTCGAGTGTTGCATGCCGGACTGGTCAGATACCAATATTCCGTCCTTAAGCATCACGGATCGCCACCTAAGGCCAACAGGTGCCCCTATTTGCAGGAATTTACCACTCTACAGAGGTGCAGTCGGTGTATTCTTCTGTCCCAGCCGACAGGGTGATGTATATTCATATACAAGGTGTGTCAAAAAGTATCAAGATTTTTTGTACTTTTGACACACCTTGTATTCTGAAAAAAATAACGTTCTATTCATTCTTCATTTGTATCTTAGCAAATACAGCTTTAACATTTGTACTTTTTTTTACATTTGTATTTTGAAAAAAATAATGAATGGAACTTTTTTAGAATAAGGGGTGTGTCAAAAAGTACAAAAAATCTTGATACTTTTTTGAAAAACCTTGTACTCTGAGTAAAATGAAATCTTACGAATTGGTCACATAGTAAGGATCGAACTCACTATCTTACGGACAAATTAATTTATTAACAATCTTGATGCCTAGATATTAACATCTTTCTCAATTTGATTATTAATTTTATTTAATAAAGTTCCGGAAAATGCCGCAAAATATTCGTAGAACAAGAAAGTAAGTTAAAAAAGGTAATAATTTATACTATGAAATGTATTTGTCGATGTAATTTATGTTTAAAGCAAGTATTGTCATCGGTTTTATTGAAATGAATCTCGATAGGCCAATGATTTGTAAGGAGGGGGGAGAGCACATCTATTTCTCTGCCGGTCAATTGAAACACGTGACCCACAGCCACAAAAGAGGAAAACGTTCCTAACAAAGAGAGAAAAAGGGGGGGGGGTCGATTGAATGGAAGGAAAATATTTTATAAGGTTTCAAATTTCACAATGATTTTTCAAGAATCAAAAGAAATGAATTTATCATCACGTCCTATTAAGTTTGTAGGTTGCTTCATTTTTATTTTTATTTTTTCTCTTTTTCTTTTTTTATATCTTTCTTCTTTGTTATTTTTGTATTTTCTCAATTTTTTTTCTAACTTTCATTGTCAAAAAATATTGTTTTTCATATACACTTTTGTCCCACAAAACTAAACAACGGGTCTACCTATTTTATTGTGCTTAGACACGTGACTCTTTTCATACGCAAATAATAAAAGTAGAGTTGAATAACACGTGCTTAATGGCGGAGATTTGTAACCGTTATATCAGCGTTTCGAGTTCGAGTCTGGGTGAAAGACAATGTGTTGGAAAATAAACCTCATTTGATCATATTCATGAGAGTATTTTTGCAAGTTATGTTTTCGGCATAAAATAACCCAACAACAGTTGACATGCCGTAAAATCCAACCAACCCACCTATTTTATTGTACGTGGCCATTTCAATACGCACATAATACATATAGAGTTGAATAAACGTGCATGCTGGTGCAGATTTGTAGCCGGTTTATCAGCGTTTCCAGTTCGAGTCTAAGTGAAGACATTATTTTAATACGCATTTTCAAGGTAGACACTAACATTAAAGATGTTATTAGTACGGAAGGAAACTATTTTTAATTCACTAAGTTCACCCTGAAGTTGCGTGTTTCATCGTTGTGTAATGGTTAGCGAGCTAGTGTCGCAGATCCTATAGAATTGTACAGAATAGTGAGTTCGATCCTCGTTGGATGACCCATATCTGTTTGCATTTCTCATAGTGCTAATACCCCTGGGAAAGGTATGTATCCGACTATTATCCCTCCAGCTATGGGTAAATGGTAGAGCAAACTGTGTTCTTTAACTTCGCTTAAGAGCAAGACCTTCTATCACATTTACAAGAAGATAATTTATAATAACTACAGAAAGGGAACATCTTCAGAAGGTGTGTTGGGTTGAAATATTATCTTTAACAAAATTGGGTACATTATTAGAACAGAAAAGATGAGTGGGTGGGGACAGAGAAAATAAGGGGGGGGGGATACTGAAAGAAACAATGTAAAATTCCCTCCTATTTTAAACAAAGAAATCCAGCAGACAAAAACGGATATTTTTCATTAAAAAAAATTAAAATAAAACAAAATAGATAATACATTTCTCCACACACGCACTCACACATTGGTTTCATATCTATTTTCTTAGAAAAATAAATAAATAAAATAAAAAAGAAATGAGAGAAAGGAGCTTTTTAAATACAACATTCTTGCTCTAAAAAGTAATTGGAGAATTTAAATGAAAACTGGTCAGACTTGTTAATGAAGTCATTACATCATTTTTAATGGAACTGATTTTAACTGATACCACGTGACATTTTTATGTAAATTTAACCGTAATCACAATGTTTTAAAATCCTTGGTAAAAACATTAAATGCTTTAGAGAAAACATTAGTTATCTTTACTTTTTATCTAGTGCGAGTGGTTTAAATATGTATAGAATAAGTATGCAACCGAAATTTGGTAGTAATACATCAAAATGTTAGGCCCTCTACATAACTTCCTCCAGCTATGGGTAAATAGTAAGACAAATTGAGCTCATTAACCTAGGTTTTTTTAACCAGTCTAGAAGTTTACTTCTAAATTTAGCATAATATATTATCAATATTATATATATATATATATATATATATATATATATATATATATATATATATATATATATATATATCATGTCGCGCTGTCAGCGCGGATATCCATGACAATCTCTTCCATCCGTCCCATCGCTCATCATTCTCGGGAGGTCCTCTATGCAGCATCCTGTGTCCGCACAGAGCTGATCAATGTACGTCTTTGCTGGTCGGCCCACACTGGTGTGTCCATGTGCTGGCTTCCACAGGAGGACGTCGCTTATGAGTTCGTCCTTGCTTCTCCAGCAGTGTCCCGCGTGTCTTGTCCGTCTTACTCGGATGGTTTGGGTGATATGTGGCAGGTGACCGTACAGCTGTTTTCTCGTACGGTGTTGTTTCCACGTCTTGTTCAGGATCACCCGCAGCATTCTTATGCAGCTCCCACCTAGTTTATTCTCTAGTCGCTTAGTTAGGGTCAAGATGGTCTACATCACGTTTGTCTAGCTTGTTAGAAATATCTGAAAATTAAACTTCCACCGTTATTTAGCTTCGCCTTAGTGACAAAAACAAAACAAAATAGTTTAGTTAGAACAATCTATATTCCAAAATACTTATAATAGATAGATAGAAACAATTTTTATTCTAAATTAGGTATGCCTAGCTTAATGCTACAATTTATATCAAACCTTTAGGCCCTCTACATAACTTTTTAACCTACGTGGTCTTTTTAACCAGTCTAGAAGAAGGAAAACCTGTCAAACAACGCTTAAAGATAGACATTGTATTATATACCCACTTACTGTGTATATAATATGACGAGAGTTATTATTGATTTTGCCTATGATTAAATTAAATACTCTTACGCAATTCCTTGGGGTATTGTTATGTAAGTAGTAACGTAGTTACGGTTGCAGACAGACAGACACTGAATATTCCTTATTATAAGATTTGAAAAATCTAATGTCGAAATTCAACGTTTCCATTGATATGCACATATCAAATATTTATCTATAATTAAATATGTAGAATATTTATCTCCAGTCTTCGTCAGGACAAAACAAATGTCGACTGTTGGTGTTAGTTTTTATTTATTAAGTGATACGTGAATGATAAAACGGTTGGGGCTTACCATAATGACAATAGAGTTGGGGCAATCATATAGGTGCTAGGACTTCTTTTTGGAGTCTGTTATCTTCATTTCTTCCAACTGTAAGATGCTGGTCTGACTTGATTGCCAAGGTTGCCATTAGTTTACTCAGGGACAACACGAGGCTTATATTTTATGTGATCACATTTTTTTTTTATTCAGATATAAACTTTCTCAACTGGGGCGGAGTCGAAGCATTACGATGTATTACGATGTATCCGACCTAACTAACTATATAAGCTCTGGGCCTTCGTTACCACAGTGTGTAATCGGAAAGAAGATTACTTAAAGGTTATTTCCTATCAGTCATCTAACCCAACTGATTTTGAATTTCAACGATTTTTAATTCAAAATCTTAACTAACCGTCCAAAAACGAGAGTTTATAAATGTAATAAGTAATAAGAAGTTACCTCCCCTACGTTATGATTGCCTCCCCTTTGGAGAACTCTCTAGGGAATATTAAACTGTATAAACTCTCAATAAGTGTACCAATTATTTTAAGTAGAATAAAGCTTTCCAATGTCTATCGGTGATATCGTTTGTAATTACAATCAATGTACAACAATTGTGTCACATCCTTTTTTTTTTTCCCCCTCTCTTCCCTTTTCTCT
The DNA here is from genome assembly GCA_023376005.1 of Doryteuthis pealeii. Classification (NCBI taxonomy): domain Eukaryota; kingdom Metazoa; phylum Mollusca; class Cephalopoda; order Myopsida; family Loliginidae; genus Doryteuthis; species Doryteuthis pealeii. The sequence goes on along the minus strand of CM042157.1, from coordinate 99,098,061 downwards.
TTCAATTCATGGTGTTCCTAAAATCATTTTAGTTCAGTCATGGACCGGATACTTCTTCTAGTAACATATATATTGGGTGGCAAGAGGTTTAATGTTTTAGGTAAAAAGGTGGATGTGGTTATTCCTGGTGCATGTTCCTAGGCTTTGCTTTTTACCCCATCTTATTTGGTTGTTGCACTGAAAAGGAATTCAAGGAACGAAAAAGGAAGAGACAAAGACAAAAGGTGGTTATATGGTTTTGGTTTTATTCCCCAATGATAGCTCTTGATAAATAAATTGCACTCTTGATAAATACATTCAGAGGACAGACAAAAAAACTTTTTCCAATTATTGATATAGATTGTACAATATTTTCGTTACTCAGCAACCGGTCATTATCATTTTTTTAAAAAAGCAAGAAAAAGGATGGGAAAAATTCGCCTTAAATTAATAAACTGATGATTTCACACGGAAAAAATGTGGAAATTTCCGTTCAAGTTTGTATATTCAAACAAAGTGAAATGAATAATTTATTAGTGAGTAATTTATCTACGTTTTTTGTTTGAATAGTTGATGAAACAATCAATTTGTAGTGGAATTAATCACTTTTAAACGTGATTCAAGAAGTTAAAAGTAAAGTGCAGGTTCAAGTATTAGTGTGGCTTCGATCATGAATTTATTAATTCATAAAAATGGAAAGGAAAGGTTTAAAGGAGAAAGAAAGAAGTGAACAGAATCCTTGACTGAGAAGAAAGAAACAAACAAAGAAAGAAGCAAAGAAACAAAGAAAGGATAAAATACTGAGAAAAAAATAAAAATAAATAGATAAATAAAGGATAGAATACTGAAACAATTTTAAAATAGAGAGAAAAAGAAAGCAATATTGAAAGGAAAAAAGAAAGAGAGAAAGAAAGAAAATGAAAGAATGCAATATTGAGACAATAAAAATAGGGGTAGAAAGAAAGCAATTCTGAAAAGAAAGAAAAAAAGAAAGAAAGAAAGAAAGAAAGAAAGAAAGAAAGAAAAGATACAATAGTAAGAAAAAACAGAGAAAGAATGAAAACAACACTAAAAAGAAAGAAAGAAAGAAAGAAAGTTCGTCTGATGAAAATTAAAAAAAGAAGATAACGAGAAAGAAACGAATAAAACTAGTATGAGAAAAAGAAATAGAATGAGAAAGAATATTGTTATAGAAAAAATGAGAATAAAAATTCTTACAGAAAAGAACAAGAAAAAAATGTTTTATAGAAATGTGAAAATATATGGAAATATAAAATTATAGATAAAAATGAATAAATTGTCTAATGAGAATGAGAATCAGAAGGAAAGAAAAAATTAGTGGGAGAAATAAAAGTATATGGAAATATAATGAATGTTCATGTAGAAAAAAGAGGAGGTAGAAAGAAGAAGAAAGAAAGAAAGAAAGAAAGAAGATAAGCAAATGGATAAGCAAATGGTCTGTGAGAAGGATAGAAAATGTATTGAAATTTCTAAAGAAAGAAAAAAGGAAGAAAGAAAGAAAATAACGAAAAAAAGAGGATAAGTAGAATTAAAATAGCAATGAAAGAAAGAAAGAAAGAAAGAAAGAAAGAAAGAAAGAAAGAAAGAGAAAGATTGAAAGAAAGAAAAGAAAAGAAGAAATAGAAATATTTTCACGACCAATAATGAAATATGAAAATGAAACCCAATACAAAACTAAAGTACAATGAACAAGCGAAGTTTATCAAAAGGAAAAACAAAATTTTTGAAAAATAAAATAAACATAAATAAATTTACAATTTAATTATAAAAGATTTAGACCAGCGTAAAAAAGCTATTAAAATCTTCTTTATTTAAAACGTTTCTCTAAAATTGGGGGGGGGTATCAGAAAAGGTCGGGGTTGGGGGGAGAATGACATTTCGCTAATGATGACAAATTAGGTATTTTTTAGGGGAGGAGAGAGAGAGAGAGAGAGAGAGAGAGAGAGAGAGAGAGAGAGAGAGAGAGAGAGAGAGAGAGAGAGAGATGAGAGGTGTTGAAAGTGCTTAAAAAACCCAGCAGCACAAACGAAAGGTTGTTGGGCGTTTGCAACGCTGAGGCCAAAAAAAAAAAATAATAATGAAAGAAACAAATGAATAAATTAAAAAAAGAAAAATATCTAAAACAGATGAACACTGAAAAAGGTGGAAAGGAAAGCAACGAAGAATAATGTAATGATTTAATGTCTCCTTCTTATAAAGATGGCAGTGCCAAGGGGAGGTAATCAAGATGGTTCTTGCGGGTAACAGTGAAAATGAAAAATGAATAATCGACCCGACTCAAATGAAAGGGACAAAAGTTGTGTTTTTTTTTTGTGTTGCATCAATTTAAAAGATGAAATATTGATATTGTTAAAACCTGAATAATTTTGATGTTTCGGACTGTTGTCCTCATCTTTATTGTGATATGTACATATAACGAGAACAAAAATTCGTCGTGTCACACAAAAGATCTTTGGGTCGCACAGCCGGATCTCACTACTGAAAAAGATGTTCTCCCCGAGAGATCACCCCTCGGCATTTTCGAATTTTTGTGCGGATCGACAAATTTCTGTTCTCGTTATAAATTATTTCGGCATATATTCCTCTTAGCGGCCGAACAATTTAGCCAACAGGGGTGACAGCAATCCCACCACCCCTGATTAGTAGGTTGCGAGTTCAATCTCCGCTACACCTGACAAGCCAAGCAGATGCATATCACCGGAGGTAAGTCCGCTTGTTCATCGCAGTATAAATACAACGTTCAGGCCGCTGTATCCTCAGGCCTCGTACAGTTGTTCCTTGTTTATCTTAGATTAAAGTCATCATTAGATGTTACCAATAATTCACGGTTTTTTAGTAGCAGGAAGTGACATCAGACTTATTGACATATATTTTTTGTAAACGATATTAAACGATATTAAGCTCCGAACCTACAAGAGCACCGATTCCCACTCGATCACCGAAGTTAAGCTGCGATGAGCTTGTTCAATATTTAGATCGGTGACCATTTAAGCAAAAGCAGGCACTGTAAGTAAACTGAATATCAAAATGACTTGATTCGGCATTAAATGACCTGAAAAGGGTTGATAAGCCGTAAAACCAACCAACGAACCAAATAACCGGAGTTAAGCAACAATCTGTCTGATCAATAATTAATTGGGTAACCACTTAAATAACGGCAAATACTGTAAACAATCTGAGTCCTTTGTTTATTGAAATGACTTTATTCGGCATTAAATGACCCGAAAAGTGTTAATGTGCCGTAAAATAAAACAAATAAATAGCAAACAACCGAGACTCCGCTTGAACTCAGGGTTCTCGTCTGATGAGGACTTGTCTTAGGTAAACAAGGAACGCTTCAACAAAGCTCGAGGCTACAGCTGTGTAACGTAGTGCCTTTCTTTTCACGGCACTGAATTCGTATTTTCGTACGGTCGTTTGTTTACAAACACAGATCTAGCAGTCAGCCTTTTAGCCCCAAAATCCTTCCACACACTTGGTCAAGGGGTATCACCTTTCTCACTCCGCGTGCTTCTCTGGTATCAGATTTCACAACCGTGCGTCTTCCGGGCAGGGGAGGTCCCATTCATAAAACGGTTTCTTCGTCGTAAATAGAGAAAATTAATAACACCGTGTTTACTTTTCAGAAGTTTATTATATTCAAAACTTCACTATAACTTTTGAGAGAGAGAGAGAGAGAGAGAGAGTCCCTAATATTCTCTATCTTAGCAAGAGGAGTTCTAACTGGATTCAACTTCGGGTTTTTAGTCCTTCGTAAATATCTCGGTGACAAGCTTTTCTTAATAATAATAACAGGCCGGTGCTTTTCGTCTCCAGCGACAACAGATTACAATTCCGTACGGCCTCGACTAACCCTCGATCACTCCTCTCTGGCCGACTGTGTCACTCGCTCTGACTCTAACTCTAACTCTAACTGCCTCTGATCCCTCACTGACTCCTTAATATAGTGTGTCTGAATAATCTTCCAGAAGTTTCTTCTCGTATGTTCAAGCTCGTTCTGGACATAATCGAAGATTCGATTCCTTCGAATCACTCTGGTCAACCAGAGTTCATAGCCTCTAGGATCAAAGGGCTCTTGTCGCCCAAAAGACTGGATTTTCTTAAACATAGACTTTTCGTCTCCTAATCTCTCGTTAAAAGATTTTATCTTTCTAACTCCTTTTTCGGCGATTCTACAAAGACCACCAAGTAATATAAGAGAATCGGTAGTACATTTTTTAAAAGGTTTTTCTAAGTCGGGCACAAAGCCACAAATATAGGTGCTGGGCGGCGATTACGTAACAGCTGCCTGAACGTTCTGTTTATACATACCACAATAATGATGAGGACAATAGTCCGCAAAATAAAAAAAGCATTCACATCAAACCTCATCTAAAAAAATACAAAAAATAATTGTTATGACCTGTTTGACTAAAACTACACTACTTAAAACACTAAGGGTTCAAATGCTTAGAAAGTTGAACTAGGAGACAATTTTAGAGAGTTCGATTCTC
>CM042157.1:99061068-99088568 GCA_023376005.1 Doryteuthis pealeii | reverse complement strand
AGACATTTTGTTATATTCATGCTTGTTGGGTATTCAAAATATTAAAACACATTTTTAAACTCTTTTTTTTATTTGACCTATAGATGGGACCCTAACAGATACTACCATTACGGGTCCTGGTCGACCTTGGAGTAATGGCGATAAAGGGGTACTCCACACTCACCACAGCTCCGAAATTGGAACCTCACCTTTAGATGAAGTTTAACCCCATACACAGACTAATGCATATATGATACCAAGGTTTAGGGTTTGCCATAAAAGAAATGGAGTCGGACAATCATATGGGGGCTAGGGATTTACGTGACCAGCTGATTGATGAGATAATGCCTCTCCGACCGCCCGTCTAGCCTAAGCAAGGGCCAATGGGGAATGTTGCAAGTCATAGATTGCTCAGATACCAGGATTCCGTACTTAAGCATGGCAGGTCGCCACCCAAAGCCACCGTGTGGCTCCATTGGGGGTCTTACCCCTCTTAAAGAGGTGTAATTGGCGTGTTCGACAGCTTCGAAAGGGCTGTAGAATACGCCAACTACACCTCTGCAGACAAGGCTGAGAAAAACATATATTCTCTGTGAAAACCTATGTTAAGGGACTGTCTGATTAGGGTAAGTTGATTTTTAATTTTTTTTAATATCAAATTCTCTCAGTTGTATTTTTGTATAATAAATACTGATACTAAAAACTACAAGGATTCCGTACTTAAGCATAATGGGTCACCACCCACTGCCAAGAGGCGGCCCCATTGGCGTCAGTGTATTCTTCTGTCTCAGCCGACAGGGCGGCTATACATCATATTTAGCAAGGTAGATAACGTTTAGCAAAGTAGCGGTAATGTTTAGTAAGCCAGGTGTAATGTTTAGCAAGATAAAACGTCACGTTTAGCAAGCTAGCAATCAAGATGCAACGTTTAACATCACTTTAAAGGGAGGATACTTGCAACCATATAACAAATTATTATTATTATTATTATTATTATTATTATTATTATTAGCAAATATATGCACCCTCCGGGTGCAAGTATTTAAGTTTTAATATAATAAAATATCACATGAAATTAGAAAGGCTAAACTGAAACTGAATAAGAATGCAGAAAAAAATTGGAACAGAAGGGGTATGATTGAAAAATAGAACAACTTTGAAACTAACTCTTCCATCATTTTCCCGTCTTTCATTGGTAAATTTTCTTAATTTAACTATTTAGTTAAAATAGGAAATAAATAATAATAAAATAACAGTTATTTGTTCTTGTTAATGGATTTCTTTTAAGATTTTCATCGAGATTTTTGCTCATATTCAAATAAAAAAAAAACAATTAATACTAAGCATATATTCACATTTTTAGGATCAATATGCAAATTAGCCTTCCCATTCATACTGTAAACCGCTATTTTGTTGTATATATAAATAAAATTGCATGTTATTAGTATGTAGATATGGTCAACAGTGGCTTCGGCCTCTGGACCATTGCTATAATTAACGGCGTCGATTCCAGGGGGCCATCCCCCCAGGCAACACCTGCCCCATTGATTTAAAGGGGCAGAGCTGGGTTTATTGCCCAGCGCCTGAGGCGCCCCCTTGAGGGGGAATGCCGACGGGATCGACGCAATTTTTCACCTGCCACTCCATGAGTCTCGGCTTGTGGGTGGTCCCACATAAATAGGGCCTTCGTGTCTGACCCGTACAAGTGGGGTACGTGGAAAATATCATGTAGATATGGTTAACAGTCTTAATGATGTAAAACAATTTTTATTAATAATTGAGGTTTAAATAAAATAAAGTCAGGGAGAATGTGATGTAAATAATAAAGGGAATTGTGGCTTGTATAGGAATATAGTTTCGGTTACAGACAGACAAACCCACAATCTCCATTATAAAGATTATTATTATTATTATTTCCCTCCATAAAATTTTTCCCATCCACGTTAGTCGGTGGTTCAATGGAGGCTGAGTGACAGCAAGTCTCATCAGGTGTCCAGGACTCTTCAGAGTATTATAGCCGATATTAACAATGCTCTCGTTTGGATGGTCTCGATTCTTCCTCTGACTTCCAGTTCATCCAGCTTCTTTTCCAGCGCCTTGGGGACCGTTCCAAGGCACCAGTTACAATTAGTACGACCTCTACCTTCATGTTCCACAGTTTTCTCAGTTCTTTAGCAAGGTCCCAGAATTTCTATATCTTTTCACTTTCTTTCCTTTACACTCATTGGTCGGTCGGAACGGCAACATCCACGAGATGACAGGTTCTCTTCTTGTTAATCAATACTAGGTCTAGTCACCTGATCTGTCTGTACTTCGAAGTCCCGGAGAATTTTATGCGTCTCATTCCCCATGACAGGTTTAGGCTTGTGTATTTGTGCATATATCATTTAGTTGTATGGTGAAAATTGAATTTCTTGCACAATTCCCAGTGGATCACCTTTCCCACACAGTCGTGACTAGTCTTGTACTCCCTTTCTGTTAGTTTGCTGCATTCGCTTATAATATGATTAACCGTTTCGTACTTACTATTCTGCTACGTCTTATCTATTTTTCTTTATATAATTTGCATTGTCTTGTGCTGCGATTATAAGAGATTGAGTTTCTCTTTTGAGGTTTCCTCTTCTTAGCCATTTCCATGTATTCTGATGTGATATCTCTTCTGTTTGTCACTTGAAGTACCCATATAGTTGTTTTTCTCCCAATTCTATTTTTGGTTTTAACTAATTCTTAACGAAGTTATTGTTAATCAAATTTTAACCATTTTTTAACTAAATTCCTTGAAACCAACTTTTTAAAGCTGGATTTTTTTAACCAAATTCATTTTTAAATTTTATTTTAAACAAATTCTTTATAATGAATTTTTGATCAATTTTTCTAATCAATTTTTTAACCAAATTCTTTTTATGCGTATTAATAATTGAGTATAGATAATATTCATTAACTTCATGTGTGTCAATAAACTCATGAAAATCTATTAATAATAGAGATTCGCTTCCGGTTTTTATCTGTACTAAAAATTACGTCACTGCTTACGTCACTTTACCCAAAATCGTCATAACATGGAATAAATACACTCAAAATTTGAACATGCAATATTAGACAGTTCTCATTGTTTTTTAAAACAAGTTTTAATAAATACATGACTGGTATTATATATCTATATATAGTTTGTTTTATTTTGATACATATTTAAAGTTTACATTTTAAATTGTTTTATTTTTTAATCCTTTAATGAATTTTATGATTTTACTTACTTAGGGTACAAACTCGCTGACATTGAATTTTTTACTCCCACCACTAAGGTAATATGTTTCAAAAATCTATTTTACATCGCCCGGAGGGTGTTTTTTTGTACTAGTAATTTGTATTAACATATGAACCATAGATGAGATCCTTACATGTACTACCACTCCGGGTTTGAGTGGATTTGGAAGTAATGGCAATGAAAGGGTACTCTACACTCACCAGAGCTCCAGGATTTGAACCTCACCACCAGATACATTTTAGAGTCCTACCTAGGATAGATAAGAATTCTCTGAGACTAACAAAAGAAATATGATTTTAAAATATCATCATCAGAACTGATTATAGTTTCAAACGAGGATAATTCGTTTGATTTAATCAAAGTTTCAGAATATTAAATTCAAATTAAAACCGACATTCCATTGGAACATAAACTTTTGTTTAAATGTTGTAATAGAAATTGTCTTACAAAGAATACAGTTTGCTACGAACTCATAAAAGTATCACGCTGTCGGCGGGGCTTAGAATATGATGATTGATTGGCTGGTTGGTTGGTTATATACTCGTTCAATACCCTTGGGAAAGGTATGAATTCTACTCTCCCTCCAGCTATGGGTAAATAGTAGGGCAGACTGGGCTCTTTAACCGTGGTTAGGCAACCGGTCTAGGAGAAGGAAAACTCTGAATTCAAACCTGATAAACTCCGCTTAAGAAATTGACCTTGTGTCGCATCCTGCTCGTGCGGAGGGGTTGGTAAATATATATATACTCGTTCAATATTGTATATATATACGGGGGGAGAGTGAGATAGATAGATGATAGGGTAGATATGATAGTTCTTACTTTTTACATTCTACTTGTTGATTCTGCTTGTGCCTGGCTTATGTTGATTCTTCATTGTGCTGGGCTGATTGTTTTTAATATTTAATTAACAAATTGGTTTGTTTTATGATAATAAAGCTTTATTTCGCAACCCTGCCCATTTGATTCCACCGCGGGGATACCGGCTCAGAGTGACGACCTATACGCCCGTTTTAAGTGTTGTAATATAAACTTTCTTACAAGGAATATAGTTTGCTACGAATTCATTAAAAGTATCACGCTGTCGGCGGGGCTTAGAATACGATCATGGTTGGTTGGTTCGATTTTACATCATTGGTTTTATTTGTTGGATTTTTTTTTTTAATCTTCCTAGAGGCGCGCGATTTGGCGCCTGTGAGAATAGTTACTTTAGTTAAGCAGATGCGGCCCGGTTTTCAAAGAGTGCAGACGTATTGTAGGCTCTCCCGGGAGTCCATCTCCTCCCCGCGGCGTAATAAAAAATGGGCTAAGAATATATAAAAACTTGATAAAAAATAAACAAGGTCTTTTGTTTGTTGAATAATTAAGACAATGACCAGCTCAGCCCAATCTGTAAGAAGAATTAACAGAAAGAAAATGAACACCCCACAGAAGCTCTTAATAGAAGTCAGCCCTGACAAGATGGCGGCCAGAAAGGTAGACGAAGAAGAGTAAACAGCAAGAAGTGTACTAAGTAAGATCTACCATCTCTAATATAATCTCTCCCCCTCTCTGTCTCTCTCTCTATCTATCTTTTCTCTCTCTCTCTCTCTCTCTCTCTCTCTCTCTCTCTCTCTCTCTCTCTCTATCTATCTATCTAATATATAAAACAGAGATTTTGGTATGTACGTGTCGACGTATAACAAAAAAACGGGAGGTCACTCAGATTCAAAATCTTGCATACACATTGATATCGTTCTAACTAAGAAAAATTCCAAAATTTGGTTATTGGTTTTACTGATTAGGGATTTAATCGATTAATCAAACAAAAATCAAACGATTTTTCGAAAGCCATAGCATAGCTGCTGCTGCTAATACTTGGTCTATCAGCGGAGGCTCGCCTGACTGTTTATCAGCAGAAGAAAAATGTTAGCGACTCGCCTGGCTGTTTTTAGGCAGAAAGAAAGAAAGAAAGAAAGAAAGAAAATGTTAGCGACAAACTAAATTTTAACGTAAAATAAATTCGTTTTTTTATAATCTTTCTAAATATTATTTTATCGTATGTTTTTGAAACTAACTTTTATTGTACAATGTACACACACTTAATTTAAATTGTTGTCATGCACAAAAAATTGTAGAAAAATGAAAATTGTTTCAAAACACAAGTTTACGGTTACATTTTTTAAAATAAGATTTTAAATGTCAATAAAAATCAGTCACCAGTATAGGGTTGTATAAATGTAAATAAAAAAAATGATAAAACGAGTTGTTTTGTAATTAATACTAATGGTTTTAAAACAAGTCTTAATAGTTTAGAGAACTAATGAAGACGTTTTAAAATGTAAGCAAAATAGATATTGCATTCTCTTTATCGTTAAGAACTAGATTTGAATTGTCATGTAGAAAAAATTCAAAGAAATAAATTACAATCTATTTCTAACTTATCAAGCAATTAAAAACTGAATTTAAAATTGTCCCAAATACTATTATTTTCAAACTGGAGTTTCAGTGAACTTTTCGTGAAAAGAAGAGAAAATAATCTTGCTCAATTTATAATTTGTACGAGTCTTTATCAATTGATTATTTTTTTATAGCGAGTTAGAAAAAAATTATTTTGCTTCGGACAGCAAAAGTATGTTTAACGAAAAATCAAATCTTATTCATATCGCAATCTTTTTATTCCTGTCTTTAAAATATTATTTAGTTAGAAATGAAATGAAATAATCTATCTTACAAATATTTATTTGGTAAGAAAGAGCGAAGTAAAAAAAACAATAATAAGCGCTTATTATTTATTAAATAAATAATAGCGCTTATTATTGTTAATAAATTTTATTTCGTTTATTTAATAAATATAATATAACTCAACTTTGTATATATACGAAAAATTAAACAAAAGAATTTTAGAAAGAAAAGCCTTTTACAAAAATAGGAAGTTAAATTATAACTACTTATTTCGTAACTAAGTAAACATAGTTGTATTCGTATTGTAATAAAAATAAACAAAAATTATATAAAATACGATGTAGTTAACATTTCGTATATAAACAAAACAGTGTATGATATGTTCTTACCTTAAACATAAAATAAAAATGATTTAATGTACGTAACTTGAATGAGAAAATGTGTTCTTTAATTTATCATAATTCTAATGATAAATAAATAGGCAGATTTTTTTAAATAAGGCGGACCTGAACTTTTGGAACACCCCTCTAAAATTTTTGTTTTAATTTTTTTTTCTTCTTTCAATGGATTATTATCGATTGCACACCAATCTATCAGACTGTAAAAACAATTCAAAAAAGTTATTTATTTTCGAGTTTCAGGGGTGCTCAGTTTCCCGTATAAGTTTATCGTAAATTGAACCCCCTTATCGGAACCGCTAAAAAGAAAATTTTATTTAAATATTTATTTTCCTTCAATGGATTATTATCGATTACACACCAATCAATCAGATTTTAAAAAATTCTTGAAAGTTCTTTATTTTTTGAGTTTTCAGGGTGCTCATTTCCCCGTATAAGTTTATAGTAAATCGAACCCCCATATCGGAACTGCTCGAAAGGAAACTGGCGCAAATGTGTCAAAGTTAGGGTGGCCCAGAAAAAACAGAACCCAAATTATTTATTTATTTTCCCATTAACTTACCTTAAACACCAACCCAACACCAACCCCTAACCCTAACCCTAACCCAAATCCTAACCCCCTACTTGAATTTAACAGTTTTTAAAAAATTTGTGGGTTCTGTTTTTTCTGTGTCACTTATTTTGATACCTTAGTGCAAATTCAGCCCAACTGTTAAGATAGAGCGGTTTTCGATATGGGGGTTCAATTTACTATAAACTTATACGGGGAAATGAGCACCCCTGAAAACTCGAAAAATAAATAACTTTTTTTAGTTTTTTTTTACAATCGGATAGATTGGTTTGCAATCGATAATAATCCGTTGAAAAAAAATAATTAAAACGAAAATTTAGAGGGCGTGGTTTCCAAAAGTTCAGGTCCGCCAATTAAGTCACCACTTTTTTCTCTTTTTTTTTTTTTTTTAGTCCGGTCATGGACCGGGTACTTTAGCTAGTATATATATATATATATATATAATATATATATATATATAATATATATAATATATATATATCTTCATCTCTCTCTCTATCTTTCTCTATGTCTACGTCTCTCTCTCTCTCTCTCTCTCTCTCTCTCTCTCTCTCTCTCTCTCTCTGGGGAGAGACAGACACACCACAACACACACGCACACACACACACCCATACACACATATATATATATATATATATATATATATATATATATACACGCAAACATATTTATTTAAAGACACATTTATATATATCGACTTAGTTGTCCAACGTAGACAAAATGGTGTGTACGAATGAGATACGATCAGGATGTGACACTAAGATTATTTTGGGGGAGCGGAGTTTAACAGGTTTGAATTAAGGGCTTTCCTTCTAAAAATGGTTGCCATACCAAGTTTAAATAACCCAGACCACCTCCTATTTACCCATAGACAGAGGAAGAATTATTTTCATAATTTCCCAAGAGTGTTAGGGCTATGTGAAATGCAAGCAGCCTCGTCCAGTATTTGAACTCGGGTCAACGTGTCCATTTCCTACGACACCATTACACGAGCGCTTGTTTGTATATATGTATAAACAATAACAACAAGAAACAACAACATATCCGGGCGATATATTTTTAATGTTGTTTATCTCTATCATATACTAGATTAACTCTCCACCGATTATATCCACCCGAGTAAAAGGGATATATAAGAACAACTTGTTGCAATAGAAACAGTCCTACAAACTGTGTATTTTGCGACGGACTCACTAAAAGCATCGCACTGTGGATAAGGCTTCGAATATGATGACTGTATCCTCTGCAGGTGGGTAATATTCTCAAAAGGGACGTCCTGTGTGTGACACTTAACTGCATCTGGTGCAGAGGCTACTGTTCTTGGAGATGTGGTGAGTTTGGAGTATCCCATGATTGCAATTACTGCCAGGTCCACTATGCCACAGCGTGGTAGTACCTGTTAGGGGGCCAATATAGGTCAAATATTTTTTTTTTAATTATTTGCTTTAGATAGGAATACATCAAGGAATACAATGGATTCTCTGCTACAAGGCGCCACACTCTTTTCTTGACAAGGATTTTCAGGAATACAACTGGATTCTCTATACAAAGAATTATATACTTTGTTCTACCTAGGATTTCAAGGAATATAACTGGATTCTCCGCTACTCTTGTGCTGCCAAGGATTTCAAGGAATACAACTGGATACTGTACTACAAGAAACTACACTCTTGTTCTACCAAGGATTTCAAGGAATACAACAGATGTTCTACTACTGATACTACACCCTTTTCTATCATGTGATTTACCAATAGGAAACCTAAACATCTAATATGGCGACCAGAATCGAAATACCATCCACCCATTTACGTATTCACTAAGTCGGTAAGTGTACTTGAATTTCCTAATTCAAAAGCTCTGATTAATTCTAATTCCAAACATTGAACCGGGGGCTTGTTGCCTGGTACAATGGGTTGTAGTAAAAAATATATAATAAAAAAAAGAATTTTTTGTGCACAGTGAGCGACTGGCTTTCTCAGAACAAAAAAGAAAGAAAGAAAGAAAGAAAAAGAAAGGAAGAAAGAAAGAAAGAAAGAAATGTGAATAGAGATCCTTGTGATATGCCATGTTAATGGCGGCCGAGCTAATTAACTCCGAACAAAAATGTCGTCTATGTTTCACGCGAACTTCTCTTTTGCCGGAAATTAATTTTACTAAAAGAATAATTATATTTTTTAAAATGTACAAAAATTAAATTTTGATTTGAAACAGAGAAGGTAAAAAAAAAGCATAAATGAAACGTGAGAGATTATTTTTCATGTTGAAATCACTTAGAATATTCTTCAGGCGAAATTGAAAGGAATATTTCACTCTTTCTTATTTTTTTAAAAATTTGTTTCAAATATGAAAATAGAAATGTGCAGGTGGAAATTATCTAACTACTAGTTGAATTATCCGTCTACGGTGGGATCCGATGGTAAGATTTGGATCGTTGTTGGTAATAACTTGGCTTGAAACAGAGGTCTTTCCTCAAATTCTTAGTGGGTGAAAAGTCAGAAATATGAGAAATTTCCTTTTAAATAGGCTATGCTAGGGATCGGCTTGAACAGGTGTATTTGCCAGAAGTTCTCGATCATCTGTGTTGTCTGCATCTGTAATAGTTTCTACTGGTTATTCCCTGCTACTTTCCTTTTTTGGCGAAAAGAGACAGTAAATATATTGACATTGTAATATTACGAGATTAGTAAAAAAGTGATACCATTTTGTTTAGGACAGGTATAATTACCAACACAGGAACATGTCAAAATGAAGCTGGTTCTATGTGGATCACATCCCTACTTCTGCACATAGTCACCTTTTCTCTCAATAGCAATATTCTACATTAGAATGAGAGCATGTATTGCTGCCCCGTAAAATTCTGTTGACTGTTCTTTAAGTCACTTTTTCACTACAGATTTCACTTCCTCGTCACTGGAATAATGTTTGTCTCTCTTCGGTCCCATGAAAGAGGGCTTGTATTTCACAGACGAAGCAGTAAAATCAGTTTAAACAAAACTGTTTTTAATAAATAATTACTTGGTGTTATTTATCTAATACAATTGTTTTATTCTCCAACGTATTAAAATCAATCCTATGAATGATTTTATATAGAAACCAATTAAAACATAGTTAAAATAAGTCTAATTGTTTTATATGGGATATTTTCTCATTCTGTTAGCCTTTCTAATTTAATATATTTCATTGCATTAAAACTTAAATACTTACTCCCGGCCACCCTTGCTTGTATATATAATAAATAAAGTAAACAACATCCACAATAAACTCTTCCTAATCAAACTCACTATTGGATCCTGGAGACCAGCCTTAAGAAAGTACAGAAAGCAACAAGTCATTGTGTCCCGATTACTCATTGGTCGCACAAGACTAACGTACTCCTATATAGTCAAACAAAAACAACAACCTCAGTGTGAAACATGTCAAACACTTTTGACTGTTAAACACTTATTCATAGAATGCAGGGTTTTTGCGCACATCAGAAACCGTTATTTTAATGCAGACAATATGAAAGATCTGTTTGAATACGTCAACATAGAAGACATTCTGTCCTTTTTGAAGAAAAGAAAATTATACCATAGAATATAGACATGAACTTCATCAATACCACACAACATTATCCCCAATAATGTTAACACATTGTTAAAACCAATTACTACAAAGGCATAAATATAGATACACAAAATATTTTACTTCCTAACCGCTAGCCAGGACATATCCCCAGACGGGTTGATATGCCGTTAAAATCAATAAACCAATAAACCAACTAATTCCGTTATCCTTTCTAATTTAATATATTTCATTTTCAGTCGGTAGAGCGTTCGGCTAGAAACCACAAGGTTCCTAGTTCGATACCGGCCCTCGCCAACTCAGCGTATGAGTAGCAAAGGGATCTGTGCGGTAAAGTAATGAGCTAGTGGTAGGTGTGGCGCTCCACCTCAGATGCCAAAACAATCTCCTTGGTCTAGTGCTAGTGAAAATGGGATAGACTCCCTCGCTAATTGGCTGATACCGACTTTAGGCCGCCCCGACGACTTTACTTTTATTTTTACATTAAAACTTAAATACTAACGACCAGATGGTGTAAATTCTTGCAAGTATATATAATGAATAAAGTAAAGTATTATTCTTTTCATTTTAATAAAATTTCAGACAAAAGTTATTCGCGAACAAAAAGAAAATTCTTTTTACCGGTATTAGTTTATGTGTTCACATTTTCAGAGTTGATAAAAGGAAATGAAACTTTAAACCTTATGGGATTATGTAGCGCTCTTCTACCACTGAAGCAATACCAGCAGTGCCAAGACAATTTACATATAGTTGTGCGAGATGTCTTCAATGAAAACTAAAAGTCGATGTTACTTTGGTTAAGATTAAATTATTCTGGCTTGGCGATATCGTTTCTTGGATAGCCATTGTAATCTGATCGACTTCGAAACCGACAGCCCAGCTTTCTCCAAATTGGATACAACTGCTTTATATATATATATATATATATATATATATATATATACATATATATATATATATATATATCTGATAGCATAAAATGGCAAAATTTACAACGTCAACTTTGATTTGGCACGGCTCTTTCTTATCATGGCTGGCTCCATTTCCTGCCGGCAACCTCACTGTTAATGCCATGAGCCAAGGTGAGTCCGGAACAGGCCGAAACATCGTTCCTCTAAGATGGCGTCTGAATGCCGGACCCTACTCTGGCCTTTAATGATATTATGGCGTCCATCTTGAAAGTTGTCCACGCTGGCCAACAGTAAACGAGGAGTGACAGTTTGCAGAAAGTGGGTCATGAATTAGAAATACAAGATCGGCATACATGGCGTGAGGACATCATTGGAGAGTCGAAACAGAAAAAGGTTTCTCCTTGAAAAATGTCTTTTTTAGATTTTCTTCACTGTAAGTAAAAGGGGGTACTCAGATTTAATCAGTGAAATATCCATTCCGTTGGAAGCCTACTTTCGTAAATATATTCTATGAGAGGCCTTTTTTCTCTCTTGTTTCTTTTACGAAAGTTGAACAAAAAGCGTCAGCCCTATCGGCTGGGGCTTTAAAATACATCTGCAGAGGGGTTAGACTTTCGAAAGTTGACCAAAAAGCGTCAGCCCTATCGGCTGGGGATTTAGAATACATCGACTGCACCTCTGCAGAGGGGTTAGACCTCCCCAACGGGGCCACCTGTTGCCCATAGGATGGAACCCTGGTGGCTGAGCAGTTCATGACATGTAACACTTCCGTTGGCTTTTAATTGAGAATGTGAGTTGGTGTGCCCGCAAATCGGCCCTAACACCTACATAAATGTGCCGACCGTATTTCTTTTATGGCACCCCCCTCATCCATTTTTACCAAATATATGCTAAATGATGGAACCCTGATGGTAGAGCAGTCCATGACATTCAAAACCCTTTGGACCTTACTTAAGTTAGTACGGTCACTAAAGCCCCTCCGATCAATCGGCTGATCACGTCAAGCTATAGCAACTACATGATTGTCCCAACACTATTGCATTATGGCAAGTCCCACCGTATCATGAATGTACGAGAAGGCGATGGTTGAGGATCTTAGTGGTTCGTTGCTTTCAACCAATATTTCTGTCGATTGGCAAAAGCATTCACTTGAGGATTTTTATGTTTCTCAACCGGAATCCACATAATGTAGTGCCATTTCATATATACAAAGTGTGTCATAAAAGTATCCAGATTGAAGCTGTATTTAACAATTTTTTCAGAATATAAGGTGAGTCAAAAAGTACAGATTTTAAAGCTGTATTTACCAAGATAGAAATGAAGAATGAATGGAACGTTAATTTTTTTTCAGAATACAAGGTGTGTCAAAAAGTACAGATAATAAAGCTGTATTTACCAAGATAGAAATGAAGAATGAATGGAACGTTAATTTTTTTCAGAATACAAGGTGTGTCAAAAAGTACAGATTTTAAAGCTGTATTTACCAAGATAGAAATGAAGAATGAATGGAACGTTAATTTTTTTCAGAATACAAGGTGTGTCAAAAGTACAGATAATAAAGCTGTATTTACCAAGATAGAAATGAAGAATGAATAGAACGTTAATTTTTTCAGAATACAAGGTGTGTCAAAAAGTACAGATTTTAAAGCTGTATTTACCAAGATAGAAATGAAGAATGAATGGAACGTTAATTTTTTTCAGAATACAAGGTGTGTCAAAAAGTACAGATTTAAAAGCTGTATTTACCAAGATAGAAATGAAGAATGATTGGAACGTTAATTTTTTTCAGAATACAAAGTGTGTCAAAAAGTACAGATTTTAAAGCTGTATTTACCAAGATAGAAATGAAGAATGAATGGAACGTTAATTTTTTCAGAATACAAGGTGTGTCAAAAGTACAGATTTTAAAGCTGTATTTACCAAGATAGAAATGAAGAATGGTTGGAACGTTAATTTTTTTCAGAATACAAAGTGTGTCAAAAAGTACAGATTTTAAAGCTGTATTTACCAAGATAGAAATGAAGAATGAATGGAACGTTAATTTTTTTCAGAATACAAGGTGTGTCAAAAAGTACAGATTTTAAAGCTGTATTTTCCAAGATAGAAAGGAAGAATAAATGGAACGTTAATTTTTTTTCAAAATACAAGGTGTGTCAAAAAGTACAAAAAATTTCGGTACTTTTTTGACACACCTTGTATATATGAAATGACACTACATTATGTGTATTCACATTGAGAAACATTTTTTAAAAACATCAAGTGAATGCTTTTGCCTATCGACAGAGAGGTTGGTTGAGAGCAACGAACCACTAAGACCGAAAGAGAAAAGGTTTCAGAAAAAAGAATGACATCTATCAGATTTGTAATCATTCACGTAAAAGCGATGAGAAGACACAGAGAAATACATTTTTCAGGTTGTAAAATGTCGAACTATCTGTTGATAGCCAGTGACAATGTTGCGAGGAGATAGATTTGCCACACATCAGCGGAGAAAATCGATATTGCAAATATGTTGTCATAGGCACCAGACGGTCGAAGAATTTGATGAACCTCCGTCGCTACCATCGCCGTTATTACCACCACCACCACCACCACCACCACCACCACCACCACCACGATGACGACGATGACGACGACCATCGTTTCGATTTTGGTTTTTAGGTTTTTACTTTCCTGCCGATTTTTTTTTTGTTTTTTTTATTTTAATATTTAAGTGTTTCAAAATCTTTCTTATTTCTTTGCTGTTTATATATTTCATTGATATGAATAAGCTGAGATAGATACATGTATAGACATATACACGGAGACACGCATAGATAGATAGATAGATAGATAGATAGATAGATAGATATACACACATAGATAGAGAGTGAGAGAGATAACACACATAGATAGATACATAGACATACTTGGATGGATAGATAGATAGATAGGCATAGATAGATAGATACAGACACGCATAGATAGATAGATAGATACATACATACATACATACATAGACAGACAGATTCGGAATATATATATATATATATATATATATATATATATATATATATATATATATATATATAAAATGTTGTTCTGGTTCCAACGGGAGAAAATGTAATATTTTAAAAAAAGAAGGTCCGCAAAATGTATCGTTCTCAGAAAAAAATGTTTTATTCTTTTTATTTCACATACGCAACACGTGTTTCAGATATTCTGGTATCTTCTTCAGGCTTTGATCAATACATATATTGATATACATATATATATATATATACACATATACACATATATATCTATATACATAGGTTGTGCGTGTTTCTGTAATTTTTCTTTTATCACATATATAGCAGAAAAATTACAGAAACAGGCACAACCTATGTATATAGATATATATGTGTATATGTATATATATATATATGTGTATATCAATATATGTATTGATCAAAGCCTGAAGAAGATACCAGAATATCTGAAACACGTGTTGCGTATGTGAAATAAAAAGAATAAAACATTTTTTTCTGAGAACAATACATTTTGCGGACCTTCTTCTTTATATATATATATAGACTGTCAGACATGCATAGATAAATACGCACAGACAGATAGACAGACACGCAGTGATATATAGAGATATAGATAAATAGATAGATACATACATACATATACATACATAGACAGACACACTCGGATATATATATATATATATATATATATATATATATATATATATATATATAGATAGGAATGTAAACACGATGTGTTTGGATATGGCTTTTAGTCGACAATTTTTGGGAGAATATGTGCTTACTGGCCTGTCAGCTTGACGGTCCGGTTTCAAATCATGCACAGTGCGGTCTTCCTATCTATAGCTCTGCTGATGAGGCCTAATAGGCTGAAATGTACATACAGAGATTGATTTTTCTCGATTTGTTATCCTTACATTTAAATAGGCATTCCCGCCTAATTAATTAATTATTAATCAATTAATTTTCATGATTAGGTACGACTTCAATTAAGCACATGTTCTCCCCCGCAAAAAAAAATATATATATATATATATAGAGAGAGAGAGATAGAGAGAGATATGCCACGGAGATTACCAATCCCACCAGATAGATAAATAGGTTTGTTTTTTTTTCGTTTGATGGCATATCAATCTTCGTGGGTTATTTAAAACCAAAGCCATCCTTGTAGAAGATCATTATGATTTATCCCATATCTTGGGGGATGAGATTGTTCATACCTTTCCCAAGAGTATTAGTGAACGTAATAGCGCGACTAGAGTTCAAATTCCATTCCTATATCCTGGCTAGGGTCGGTTTACCACAGGTCAGTAGAGCGTCCACCAGAGAACCACAAGGTTCCTGGTTCGATACCGAACCTCGCCAACTCACCATATAAGTAACACAGGGATTTGTGCGATAAAGTAAGGAGCTGATGGTAAGTGTGGCGCTCCGTGTCATACGCTAACAAACAATCTCCTTGGTCTAGCGCTAGAAAAAAGGGGATAGACTCGCTCGCTGTCTGGCTGATACTGACTTTAAGCCACCCCGAAGACTTTACTCATTATGTTTGTATAAAAGTTATTTTTAATCTTTGGCAAAAATCTTGATATTATCCGTGTACATGAGTTGATTTATTTTTTCTTGTGATTTTGTAAATGTGTAGCCCCTGTGAAGTTTCTAAGTATGTAGTTGAGTGGCCTCATTGCTTTGACATATCGCCCTGGTGATAGACAGTCTCCGTGGAATATGCCGCTTTGGATTTTCACCTCTGCTAAGGTCAGTCCTCCTCCTGTTAATTCTACTTTCCAATTTTACATGGCTTTCCAGATGAATTTTATTACTTTGTCGGATATTTTGTACATCTAAAATTCAATTATCCAAGTTTGTGGCATTATTTCATAGGCCTTTCTGTAGTCAATCAAAGCTATGGGTAGATTTTTCTCTTTGTTTTAAACCTCTTTATGATGTGCTAATCTCCATAGAATAGCTCATTTGTTCCTCATGTTCTCCTGCGACATCCTTTCTGGAGTTTTTTTTATTTGGTAGACATATCATTGGTCTATAGTTGCGGGGATGGTTTCTTTTCCTGGATCAGAGTAGCCTTTCCTTTTGTTATCAATTAAATTTCCTTGCGACATCTTTTCTGGGGTTTCTTTTTCGGGAAACGTTCGCAGCAATAAAACGAGTAATAGATTTCTTCTTTGATCTGTGCGGTAAGGATTTTCCACACCTTGTGTAGACACGTTATTAGCCTGTAGTTGCGGGAATGTTTCCATTTTGAGAATCTTTCTGGATCAGGGTAGTTTTTCCTTTTATTAATAGTTCGTAATGTTTGCTTCCTGTAGGCAAATACATTGTTGTCGGGACAATATTTCGTGGATTTTTAAAAACTATCCATGTATCCCATCATGACCCGGTATTATTATTATTAATTATTATTATTATTATTATTATTATTATTTCACTGATTGTGAGTTTTTCACTCCAGCGTAAGCTGATGATCTTTCACTAGAGTCTGAGTGACTACATGTCTCCTTAGTTCTCCAGGACTTTACTTAGTATTCAACCTGATCCCAACAATGCTGGGGTCTGGATGTTGTTATTTTTTCATTATTATTAGAAAATAGAATAAAAATAACTCCGTCTCTGAAAACTTGCTCTATCGAAAAGTGTTATTGTGTTCCCTTTATACAGCATAGTTTTTTGTGGATATAATTCTGAAACTTCAGAAATAAAAGAACAAAAGAAACGCTATTTTCAGAATGGCGATTTGATTCTTGTAAGAAGATATTTTAAATTCGCTGGATTAATCTCCTGTAAACTGAAAACAAGAAAACTGATGCACATAAACAGCCGAGAAATCTTTTTTTTTCTTTGTCATTTAATTCAGGAATAATCGTCCGATAAAAACCTTGAAGCATGATCAGAAAATATAATCCCTTCTTTCCATTCACTTTAGATTTAAAAATATGCGCGAAAATCATATATATATATTTTTTTTTTAATTGACCTTTTAAAATCATCTGCCTTAGAGCTAATAGATATCGTATTTCTGAAAATGTTATATAGAAAAATCTTTCCTTTCAATGCTAAGAAACATCGTATTTTTGAAAGTTATACATTCGAAAATATTTCGCCTTCAAGCTAAGAATTATCGTTATCTCTGAAAATGCTACAGTCAAAAATCTTTCACCTTAATGCTTAGAAACATAGTTACCTCTGAAAATACTATATTCAAAAATATTTCTATCCTAAATACTAAGAAATATCGTTATCTCTGAAAATGCTACATTCAAAAATATTTCGCTTCTCTGACAAGAAACATCGGATATTTCCACAGTATGATAATATAATTATTACGACGTTTGATATGTTTACATAAGAGCTATTACAAATTGTTCAATAGGAAAAAGTATAATAATTTTGATTTAACTCTCTCTCTCTCTCTCTCTCTCTCTCTCTCTCTCTCTCTCTTTCCTTCTTTTCATCTTTGCATTATGTACGATTGAAATAGATTAACGTTATAGCTTCCGGGCGCTTACCCCCTCTCTATCTTTCCCCTACTCCCTTTCTTTCTTTCTTTCTTTCTTTCTTTCTTATTATATTTTTCTGTGAAGCAATTCCTTTTTCTTCCCTTTCCTTCTTTATAATAAAAAATTACACCATTCATAACCAATAAAAAATAATTCGGAGGATAGACAACACCAGCTAATCAGGATTTAGATTTTTGCATTTCATCTTGGACAATTTGGACAGTCTCATTTTTAACCAGATGATGACTGTCGTACTTTTAAGGAACACGAGTATTATCATATATATCTTATTATAATGGAGATTCGGGGTATGTATGTCTGTAACTGAAACTACGTCACTTCTTATGTAACAATACCCTAAGTAATTAATCAATGAGTATATAATTTATAGTCAAAATCATTAATGCAAGAATAATCTTATATATTAAGGAGGTCTCTATGAAAATCTGAGTTAGATTTACCTCAAAACAGCCCATGTTATCAGTGCGTTTAAAATCCTGCAATGTGTCTTATATATCACTAAGAAATAAAGGTTTCCATTATATATGGTGTGGTTTATTTGCATACTGGTTTTAACAAAACCGGGTTTAATAAATAATTACTTGATGGTATTGATTTCTAAAACTATTGTTTTATTCTCCAAAATCAAAATTAACGTATGGAAAAAATGGCCCCTCTCGTCGATTTTGTGAGTGTTCATCCAATGAACAACCAACACACTGTTTTGTTTATAGTGGTGAAGTTTTGTGTTGACCATCCGCACTTTTTTGTCACAGTCGATACGAAAGAACTGGTGCACAAGGAATGCCACAAACCCAATCAACGACTGACACCAGGTTTTTCAAATTCAGAGTGTTTCCTTCTCCTAGACTGGTTACCTACCCAAGGTTAAAGATGTCGGCCAGAGGAGATAGAAGGCAGGATAGCAGGAACCAGCAACAAGTAATCAGAGAAATTAAGTAATCAAGTAAGACCGTCCATCCTCTCTCCAGGAAATCTCAAATCTCTCTCTCTCTCTCTCTCTCTCTCTCTCTCTCTCTCTCTCTCTCTCTGTATATATCTATATGTGTGTTTATCTCATTTTCTTTATGTCTACTTCAGTGTGTTTATATCTATCTATCTATCTATCTCAGCCTGCTTCTATCTATGTATCTATCTATCTATCTCTACTTCTTTCAATCTATCTGCTTCTATCTATCAACTCGATTAGAAAAGAATATGGCGGACGACAAGTCAGAAGCAGTCAGCAACAAGTAACCAGAGAAATGAAGTAATCAAGTAAGACCATCCATTCTCTCTCTCTCTCTCTCTCTCTCTCTCTCTCTCTCTCTCTCTCTCTCTCTCTGAACTCTGAACTCTGAACTATGAACTCTCTTCCTCTCTCTCTCTCTCTCTCTCTCTCTCTCTCTGGACTCTCACTCTCATTTATATCCCCGATGTTGGGTATACAACACAAATATTCTTGTATATAAGAAGAAAAAGAAGATTTGGCATTAACTAACCCACATAGGGTTGATATACCATTAAACATCACTCATCCAACAACCTAAATAAGAAGCCGTTTACTACCAAGTATGAATAAATTGATTTTTCACTGGAAATCTAAGTTGCTTACAAGTTTCAACATTTCTTTCTTTCTTTCTTTCTTTCTTCAACAGTCACAGCGACAACGGCGACGTCTGTTGGTGTGATTCAGAACCAGGCAACCGGAAGTCCTGAAACTTCTGACGCGAAGGAAGTCCTTAGAAGTTTTAAGCTCACCTGATACAAATATGAGTCGGAAGACGAAATCCGCCGATACTCATTGGTGGTTTTTAAAGTGCCAATGAAAGAGAGTTCGGCTCTCACGAAAACGGAAAGAAAAGATTACAGAGGCGCAAAGGGAAAGAAAGCGAACGAGGATTAGCTCCAAGCTGCAGTTATCAAACGCGGTTTCTTCAAAGACCATCGAGCGTCAACGTTGCAATATGGAGGGTCAGCGTTACCGGGTTATTTCTATTTGGTTTAAAGATCGAGGTAGATTTATATTTCAACGAACGTATATTTTCCGGCCTGCGTACCTTTGCTAAAACCAATAATCAGAATGTAAGGTGGATAGGATTTTCACAGCGATAGGATACATTTGGTTTGATGATAACTTATTTTAACGACATGTCAACCTGTCTAGGGTTATTTTATACGTAGTGGTTTGTTTCATTATTTAAGGATATAACCACTTCTGTGGGCTATTTAATGTCAACGCCTTCCTGTAGAAGTTTCTATTTGTTTTAAAGACGGGGGTGAATATTTATTTCAACGAACGTATATTTTCAGGCCTGTGTTGAGGTTAACGGGCTGGACTGTGACGTAAAAGTAAGCGAGTTCGAATTCGCAAGGTTCTGAGTTCGATACCGGTCCCCGCCAACTCAGCGTATGAGTAGCACAGATTATGTAATCTGATATGTGCTATAACGTAAGGAGCAAACGAACGGTGTGATCCTTCAGCTCAACAAAAAAATCTCCCTGGTCTAGTGCAAGCGAAAGGGGATAGACTCCCTTGCTGATCGGCTGATACCGACAATAGGACACTCCGCCAACTTTTCTGTTTTACTTTATATTGCTTAATGTATAGATGGTCGAGAATTTGGAGTTTTTTTTAAGATATGACCTTTAGGCACCCCTTTTTGTTCTCGATTAAGAAAGGGCATGTTTTTCATTTACACCGTCAATATCCGGTTGTTTTAACAGACGATTATTAGATGATTTTAAAATCATAAAACTAACCCTTAACCCTAACCCCTAACCCTAACCCTAATCCCTAAAAAACAACCGGATATTGACGGTGTAAATGAAAAACATGTCCTTTCTTAATCGAGATCAAAAAGGGGTGCCTAAAGGTAATATGGTCTTTTTTTCTTTCTTTCTTTGTATAATATGTGTATATTTCTAAAATATAAGATGAGGTAAAAAAAAAAAAATAATTAAAAAAAACCCAAAGAAGATAAAGCTTTCAAGTTTCATCAAACTTATGAATTTTTTATTCGTCTTCTTTTTCTTTATTTCTTTTTTTTTTTTTTTTTTTTTTTTAAGTCGGTATGCAATTAACTGGCTGTATGGAAACACCCAAATGCAATAAACCAATTTTTGTCTTTTTCAATTACCTGGCCGCCATATTTGTGTTTCGTGAAAATTCTATTATCACGCCACGTCATCACCGTATTCAATGGGCCTAATTGAAAACACAGAGTACTCTGATTAAACACCTTAAATGCTGCACTAGAAAAAGAAATTTTAGAGACACAATTCTCCAAACACCTTTCCTTGGTCGCCTGAATAATTGAGAGTGAAATACAGCGTTTTATTTTAACGAACCTTTCATTTTCCCGCTAAAAAGAGCAACCGTTGCAAATTACCTCCCTTGACCTTCGCCGCCATTATGTAACCGAACTTAATGAAGTAATAGTTTTACGATCTCACACCTCAACGTGATAGATTTCATGCCGTACAAGTTGTAAATAACAACAACTCTACAACAGAAAAGATAATTTAACCCTTTATTTATTTATTTATTTATTATTATTATTATTATTATTATTATTATTATTATTATTATTATTATTATCTATATATTAATACTCGTGTTCCTTAAAAGTACGAATGATATCATCTTGTAAAACCTTCTGGTTAAAAATGAGACCGTCCAATTAGGATTTACACAAGTGTTGAAGGACCAGTAAAAATCTACATCTGTGGATTCTGCATGCCGTGCAGAAGACCTGCTTGGGATTATGGCTGATAAGGATGGTTGGCGAGAAAGTCATAGGTATCCGTGATCTCAGTGTGAGATGATGATGATGATGATGATGATGATGTGTGTCAGTTATCATTGCTTCTTCTGTATCTATTTTACCGTCATTTTAACATCCATACAAACACGTTCAGAAAAAAATAGATACCAATCAGCAAATCAGAACAAATTTAATATCAAAATCTTTAGTAATTATTTGTGAGTTTCATTTATACCCTCTCTCTCTCTCTCTCTCTCTCTCTCTCTCTCTCTCTCTCTCTCTCTCTCTCCTACTCATCTTCTCCAAAGATGTCCCCTATAACCAATCAAATCTTCCCCTCACCACATAACTTACCCACCTACCTACTTCCCCCTTCTATAAAACACTTGTTTGATCTGAATAATTCAATAAAAGCTGATGAAGCCGGGTTCAACCCCCCCCCCAGCGAAATATACTACACATTTTTGTCGGAATTTTGTTCTTTCATTCCTTATATTTTACCTTATATATATATATATATATATAATATATATATATATATATATATACTAGGATTGGGCAAAAAGTTCATAGGCTGACCAAGATACTCTCATGGGGCTTGGGAGAGTATGGAGTACCCGCTTCATTGCTATTACTTCGAAGTCTTTCTGACCCGAAGTGTTTGTACGTATTAGGGTCTCATCTATGTGATAAATAAATTTTTAAAAATGTGTCATAAAAATATGATTAAAAAATGGGTTCACAAAAAGAATTTGAATACCCCAAAAGAATGACTAAGACGAAAACGTGTTCGACATAAAATAATCCAACAAGGTTGACATGCCGTAAGATTCAACCAACCAACCAACCAACCAACCAGACAGCTTTTATGATTACTTACAAAATGCGACGGAGTTATTATTCGGTAGTGAACAACCAAATGAATAGCGTTATCTGAAATGTCCGCCAAAACTCGTTGCAATGAATACCTTCTGCTTTTCAATGGTCGCGTTTTCTAATGCATGTATTCAAACTTCCGCCGGAAACATGTATAATACTCTTTCCGGTGAAGCCGTTGATATAGCATTATCTCTTCCATTTGATATGACAGATGATTTGGTGTTTTGTTAAGAGACATTCGTCGAAGAATGAGAAGAGATTTTACGCCATCGAACGGGTCGTATTCCTCCAAAGGGAACATCTCATCATCAGGTTGATCGTCGATGATAGGAAAATACTGCTCTGTTTTAGGCCTTGTAGATGAGTAGTATAACCCATAGTTGCATAGTTTGGTATGAATAATGAAAAACATCCTCAAACAAATAGAAATGAAAGTAAAAATGAAAGTAAAAAGGGAATATTTCAGAAGAACAAGAAAATTCATAGAAACCAAGCTATGTAGCAGAAACTTTATCAACGGAATAAACGCATGGGCCGTCCCTCTCGTAAGATACACGGGACCATTCCTAAAATGGACAAGAGGGGGAGCTCCGGCAGATGGACTAAAGGACAAGGAAACTCATGACCATGCACAAGACATTACACCCGGGAGACGACGTAGACAGACTATATGTGCAAAGAAAAGGAGAAAGGGTCTCTCCAGCATTGAAGATAGTGTAAATACGACAATCCGAGCACTTTACGAATACACTAATAAAAGTGAGGAAATACTAATTACAGCAGCCAGAAAAAGCAATTGCAACTCATTGACAAACAGAAATACATCAAAAACTAAAAAACATAAATTGGAAGAAAAATAACTACAAGGGTACTTCAAGCGTCAAACTCAAGATATATCACACCAGAAGACATGGACATGGCTAGGAAAAGGACACCTCACGAGAAAAACTCAATCGTTTATAATCGCAGCATTAGAACAAACTATATAAAGGCAAAAATATATAGGGTGCAACAGATACTTTTTATACACTTTGTATATATATATATATATATATATATATATATATATATATGTTTGTTGTGTGTGTGTGTGTGTGTGTGTGTGTGTGTCTGTCTGTCTGTGTGTCTGTGTCTGTGTTGTTTCTTTTATCTTTACATAGTTTGAAAGTTGATTATGAGTTTACTTAGAAAATGAGCGAATATATATATATATATATTATATATATATATATATATATATATATATATATATCCGTTAAAAAAGAATACCTTCATAGATTCTGAAGAAGAAGACAGAAGACAATGGTTTATTTTCACCTATTACAAAATATAAACAACGTCACATGAAACAAAACAAAAAACAAAAAACGTAATGTTGGTTGTTGAAGTAATTTGTGGAGGATGATCGATAATTAGGACTATTCTAGTAGCGGTTTTTTTCACTAAACGTTATTTTAAAATCTACACTACACTTATGTACATAATTAATAGGCTACCTATTAATTATGTAACAATTCTTGGTTCGTAAAGTGTTAAACTTTTTTTTTGCGTTAAAGACGATTTGGACTACTCCTTTGTTTGACCAACTTTTATAATTAACCTGTTTGCTGGAAATGGGAAAAAAGGCAAAATAAACTCAATTGAGGGACTAAAAAAGAAAAAGAAGAGAGAAAGAAAGAAAAAAGAGAAAATAGAAAGAAAATTTTTTTTTAAATAAAGAAAAAGAAAAGAAAAAGAAAGAAAAAAGTTTGAAACTTTACTTAGAAAATGAGCGAATAGGTCAGCTAGTTGTTATTATAATTTTTATTTTATTATAATTTTATATTTGTGTAAAAGATATCAGCTTAAATTTTATAAATGAATTCAGTTGGAAAAAAAATAGCTGGATCTTTGTTAATCTTCGCTAATCCGATTATGGCCGAATGTCATCAAATATCAAATATCCAGACTTAAGGGAAAAAATCGGTTTCCAACGACAATTTCATTGGCATTTTCTCTTCTTTGTCTACAAACAATATTAATAATAATAATAAAAAACTGTCCGTATATAAAGCGATTTGTCGCAGACATGGTTGAATATCCTCTAACTAAATAGATTAAAAACGAAAAAGCACAAAAGACAAAAGAATTAATAAAATTCAGCACGCCATTGCGCGCAATTGATAAATAAAATAAAAAACGTTTTGTATTATTTGGATTTTTCGGACTATTGTCTTCAGCGTTTCGGCCGATGTGTTCTCTGGCCTTCTTCTGGTATTTCTTGTTATTTTTTATATAGAGAGGATACTTGATAATTTGTATTTCTCATCTTTATTGTTGTTCTCATCTTTATTGTTATATACACAACGTTTCGACCGGCCTTCTTCAGGTGTTTCTTGTTGAACAAGGGAACCTTTTCTTCGAACTCGGGTAAGAAAGAAAGAAAGAATAGATTTAACCAGGAAAAGAGTCGTAAGCTAATAAATAAAAGGAAAAGAAAGAAAATAAGAAAGAAAGAACGAACGAAAGAAAATAAGAAAGAAAGAACGAACGAAAGAAAGAAATAATTATTGTTTGAAAGAAAAAGAAAGAAAGAAAGAAAGAAAGAAAGAAAGAAAGAAAGAATACTGAGGTTCATTCTATTGGTCAATTTGTTTTACGTATAAATTAACTCTGATGTTTCTTTCGATATTTCATTTCTCTTGTCCCCCCCCCTCTCTCTCTCTCTCTCTCTCTCTCTCTCTCTCTCTCTCTCTCTCTCTCTCGTTCAAACGTTTAATTTCGATATTTCCTTTGGCCTAATCTCGCCATGTCTTCTTCCATTTCTAATTCTTGTTTTTACTTTCCCGCCATAACAGAAACGATTTTCCGAATTCATTTCATTGCACAAACTAAGAGAGCGGCAAATGTACTGTCCGCTATCTATCAAATTTATATATTATAATGGAGATTCTGTGTTTTTTCTGTTAGTTACCGAAACTATATCACCACTCAAGTCGCAATTCCCTTAGTTATTAACGTCACATTCTCCATGATTTTATCTTTATTTAAACATCAATTATTAACAAAATTGTTTTATATTATTAATACGGCTGACCATATCTATATATTACTTCCCATTTTGACTAAATAGTTAAACTAGGAAAATTTAGCAATGAAAGACAGGAGTGATGGAAGAGTAAGTTTCAGTTGTTCTATTTTTTAATTATACCCCCCCCTGTTTCAAATATTTTTTATCTGCATTCTTATTTAGTTTCATTTACCTTTCTTATTCAATATAATATTCTAATGCTTTAAAACTTAGATACTTGCACCCGGAAGGTGCATATATTTGCTAGTTTATATTATAAATTGATATTTTAATTAGGATCTCGTTCCTATGGCAAACGGAAACTTGATGTAATTTGTATTTTTTGTCTATGTGCACGAGAGAGATGTGAAAAAAAAAGTCGCAACTCTTTGAGCGAAATTCATTTTCATGTTTTTTTTTCTTTTCTTTTTTTTTTTAGTTGATTATTTAGTTTGGTCTTTTCTGTTTCTCGCTTCATATATTTCAGATCTGCCTCCTTCCTTTTGTCGAAGAGACTTTCTCTTTCTTTTACTCTGTCTCTCTCTCTCTGTCTCTCTCTGTCTCTGTCTCTGTCTCTGTCTCCCCCTCTCTCTCTCTGTGTGTGTGTGTGTGTGTGTGTGTTACATAATTATCAGATACCTAATGATTATGGCAATAGTGTAGAAATCATAATGGCGATTAGTACAGCTGATGGCCTTGAGGGTGAGTGACGGCGTTTGACCTCACTCTCACCTTCCGGTGATAAATCGTGAGAACCGGAAGGCATAGAAGACCCTGTTCCGGTTTAAGGATACAAGTAACTCAGTCAGTTAGCAGGTAGGAGCTCGAAGGTGTAAGTCGCATTTCTATGCGTATCCTGTCATCTGCGCAGATTTTCTGGGTTGGGGATTTGGAAATAAAGTAACATCAACGTAAATCGAAACAATAACACAGGGCTTCTGATAAGGAGAAATCCATAGCAATAGAAACCAGACCCGAAGTCCCCAAGAAAGTCAACACCAGACGCAGAGACCAAGTCAAGATGTTAGAAGATAGAACCAAAGCCGGCCAGAAGAGAAGACGACCAGAGTAAGAAGTAAGAAAGGGTATGCAACATTATATGCTGATTTGGTACTGTGAAAACGTCAGTATGCAACATGTGTGTGTGTGTGTGTGTGTGTGTGTGTGTATGTGTGTGTGTGTGTGTGTGATAAAGAAGATGACTTACCGGGCAATAGAATATCGAGTTAATCGCAATATCAATAGTCGATACAAATATTAACCGAATAAGTCAGTGTTTTAAATTTAGTAGAGTGTATTTAGCATAAAGGTGTAAATAGAAATAAACTACTCAAGTTTCATTAAAAATGATGATCTTTTTCGTGAAACCTGAGGAAGTAATTTCTATATACCCCTTTATACGATTAATTCATTACAATTAACCCTGATGATCCTTTATGATGAAACTTGATTAACTTATTTCTATGTACACCTTTATGATATATATATATATATATATATATATATATATATATATATTAGAAATTACATATCATAAATGCTCCCAAAACCCGGTAGAGCTCTCTAGAATATACTTTAATTGAACTGTCACCACTTAGCGTAAGGCATTGCAGATCAATGATTGTAAACATACATCTACGAAAGTATCTATCAGTTTAATGTTCGTCTCTTGCTGACAGTTACCGGTGGCCGAGACGATAAGGATCCGCACTGACGGGTTTCGCTCTCCTCTAGAAGCAGCTGTTAAGTCTAGCCACACTGATTAAACGTAACCGTCGAAACACTATATATATATATATATATATATATATATATATATATATTAGAACAATTCACATACCTAGGTAGTAATATCTCATCCACGGAAAGCGATATTACTGCACGAATGGGGAAGGCATGGTCGTCTATAAACAGGCTATCAGTTATA
>CM042157.1:99033568-99056068 GCA_023376005.1 Doryteuthis pealeii | reverse complement strand
GAGCTTGTTAGAATTGAGGGAGAAAGAAAGAAAGATAAACTGATAAAGTGTCCGACAGAGGCAGAGAGTAGGAATGGAGAGATAGAGAAAGAACAATATATATATATATATATATATATATATATATATATATATATATATGGAAATCCGATCTCGCTGACAAGCTGAAGTGACAATTCTTCCAGGCTGTGGTTATATCATTATTGCTGTATGGATGCACCACCTGGACCCTAACGAAGCGCCTTGAGAATAAGCTAGATGGGACCTGCACAAGAATGCTGCGTGCAGTCTTAAACAAGTCGTGGAAACAGCAACCCACAAGGAGGCATCTGTATGCCCACTTTCCCCCCATCTCCCAAACCATACGAGTAAGACGGACTAGACATTTGGGACACTGCTGGAGAAGCAAGGACGAGCTCATAAGCGACATACTCATGTGGAAGCCAACACATGGGCGTGCTAGTGTGGGCCGCCCTGCCAGGACCTATATTGACCAACTATGTGAGGATGCTGGATGCTGCGCAGAGGAGTTCCCGGGGGCAATGAGTAATAGAGAGGGTTTGCGTGAGATGTCATGGATATCCGTACTACTTGCGCGACATGATGATGATATATATATATAGATATAAATATATATACAGATAGAAAGAGATATTGAATGAAATTTTCAGTGTTGATATATTAATGAATAAAAATATAATGTAGTAGTTATTTTATTGACAAACGTTTACCTTTTTGAGGTCAGTTAACTTTGAACAACGTATATTTGGGGCGTAATACAGATTCTCAACGATACGTTGTTAACTAACCTGAAAAAATGTAAAACTTTTTGAATGAAATAACTGGTGCATTATATCTTTTATTTATTAATATATCAACACTTAAAATTTCATTAAATTCGTTTAATTCCCTGATTTTTGGTATTTTTATTTCTTTCGGCGAGGTGACATACAATGGTGGAATTTAAGTCTGTTAAGTTCGATTTAACCATGTCTTGAGTTGTTGACTAAGAACAAACCAACAACCAGGATGTCTCAGCAATCCAATAAACATCTTAAGAAGATAGATACCAGCCCAGAAGAAGTAGAAGAGCTTCTCAGAACAATATACCGAGTAAGAAAAGCTGCTACTCAGACCAAGAAAGTAAAAAAGAAATACGTTTACTTCAGCAAAGATAAGTCAAGATTAAGCTTAAGAATGGCACACGTGATTATAAAATTAAGAATGATATACACCAAGGATATACAGTGTTAGTGTAATGACAAACGGGAGGTAATCATAAAGTAGAGGAAGTAACTCACTGTTATGACAAACGATAACACATATAGACTTTGGAAAACTTTATTCTACTTAGAATAATTGCTACACTTATTAAGAGTTTATAAAGTCTAGTATTCACTAGAGAGTTCCCAAAGGAGAGATAATCATAAAGTAAGGGAAGTAACTCTCAATTACTTATGGGTGTACAATATTTACTGAAGAAATTTGTTCGATTGTAGATAAGAGAACAATTTATCTTTCACAATGCATTCGACTATGTCGAAATTTTATTTCTCCTGGCGTCGGTGAGAGATAGAAAATTCAGCTGACTGGTTTCATACCACATTAGCCTCAAACCAAAATCTTTTTTTTCTGAAAAGGAAACAAAAAAACAAAAAACAAAGGAAAGAAAATACTTTATTTTTCGAGTTAATTCCTGTAAAAAAAAAGCTTAAAAAAAACAAAAGATAAAAAAAATAAATGTTGAACTCGTTTCGAGTTGAGAAGTAATGAAAATTTGATTTCGCCCTCTGGCGGTAACCGATGGGAATAATTCGAAAGTTAATAGTACTGTTATTTTTTTTTTTTTTTTTTTCTTGAGTAAATTGTGTGTAAATATTTTTTTGCAAAAGCTTTTTTTTTTTTTTTCGTCATTGTACTGAAAAACGACGAGGTAACATTTTCTTTACAAAAAAGAATGAAAAACTTTATTTTTTTAAATTGAAAAAAAAATTGTTTCTAATTTTATTTTCTTTGCTTGAAAACTTGGAGGGAAAAGAAAAAAAATCTTTTTGATTTTAGAAAATATTTTTTTAGAAAAAAAAAGAATGATTTTTTTAAATTTTAAATTTTTTTTTTGTTTTGTTTTGCCTTTTAAGCTTCATCTGTTCTTTTATAAAATGTTGTTTGAGTCTTTCTATCTATTTTTATACAATTTAAAGCCTCACAAAAAATTATAAAATAACACGTGTAGCTTTAAATTGCCGATTTTTAACTCATTCCCAACCCGGGACCCTTTGTCCAATCTCCGGCAAGCAAAACCCGTGGAAGAAGAAGAAGAAGAAGAAGAAGAAGAAGAAGAAGAAGAAGAAGAAGAAGAAGAAGCAATGAAGAAGAAGAAGAAGAAGAAGAAGAAGAAGAAGAAGAAGAAGAAGAAGAAGAAGAAGAAGAAGAAGAAGAAGAGAAGAAGAATGAAGAAGAAGAAGAAGAAGAAGAAGAAGAAGAAGAAGAAGAAAGAAATAATTGCTCCTTCGTTTCACGCTAATTTTTTTGGAAACAAACACAAAAAAGTCATGAACTGAACATACCTTTTTCTTTTCTTTATTAAATGTCAATTTTTTTTTCGGGGGAGGGGGAGGGCTTAAATATTTTGAGACAGATGGTACGAAGCGATGAAATCCCTAAATAATTCTTGTCCAGGTGGGTTTGTATAAAGTTTAAATTAACAATTCATTTTAACTCTCGTGTCACTAAATTCCTAGGTACTTTTTTCTTTTCTTCTTTTTAATTGATTGCAAAAAAATATTCGAAAGAATCTCTACAGATGATAAAGTTTCAGAAAAGGCTGTTGTACAACGCTTAGAGGAAACTACCTCTCAATTATGCAAATTAAGTAACACTGGCTCATTAAATATTCAATGTCTTCTGAACGATTGACTAATATTAACACCGCCACAGGGAAAAGGAATAAGACCCCTCCACATAAGATGGGTGCCCTGGGTAAACTGTTGGTGGTTGGTTGGTTGGTTGGTCGGTTTTTACGACATGAAAATCGCAATGGTTGATATGCCGTAAAATCCAACGAACCAACCATCGGTTTGCTGAGTTCATTTCTACGACGATAACCATTTCATACTTTACGATACGATTCCACATATACAACCCAATGAAAGATACCTGTTACATAATCTATACGTAGTTTATTAATTATGAACGTACCTGTAGTTAGAATATTTTGATAACGTCCGTTAGATTAAAAATGACGGGGTCCACGGAAAGTTACCCGACAGTTGTTGACGGGTAAAAACCTTTTGCTTGACCCTTAGAAAAGCGCGCGATTAGAATTAGATGCGTGGAATTAGCTCCAGACGCGACGCAGATTTCAGAGTGGGTGGACTTGTAGGTAACCATTCTGGTGTTTCTCACCGCGGCGGATGATAACAAGCTGGGTTCTGGGTATAAAGCTTGATCAAGAAAACAACCAAGTCTTGTCTGTTAATTGAATATCAAAAACAATGACCAGCCCAACACGAAGAAGAAATCAACAAAAAAGAACCAACCCTTAAGAGAAACCCACCAGATCAACACGAGAAGAACATGGCGGTCAGACGAGTTAGATGTAGAGTTAAAAAAAAAAAAGATTTCAGAGCGGATGGACCTATAGGTTGCCGCTTTGAAGTCGTTCTCACCGCAACGGATGATCATGGGCTGGGTTCTGGTAATGAATTTTGATCAAGAAAACAACCAAGTTTTGTTTGTTAATTGAATGATAAAAACAATGATCAGCCTAGTATGAAGTAAAATCAACAGAAAGACCAACCCTTAACAAGAAGCCCAACAGATTAACAAGAGAAAATTGATGAAAGGTAACACGGAGAAGCTGAGTTAAAAGTAAGACTATCATCACCATTCAGCATTTTTTTTTCTTTCTTTTTCTTTCACGCTTTCTTTCTTTATTTTTTTCTTCCTTTTTTCGCTCTTTACTTCTTTCCTTGTATTTTCTTTACCCTTTAATTCATTCATTCATTCATTCTTAATTTCGCCTTTCCTTATTTAAATTTTCTTCCCTTATTTACTTCTTTTTTTATTTCTTTATATACAATTTCTTTCTGCCTTTTTCTCTTTATCCTTTCTTTCTTTCTTTCTTTCACTTTCTTTTCTACTCAATTATCTACCTCTCTCTCTCTCTCTCTCTCTCTCTCTCTCTCTCTCTCTCTCTCTCTCTCTCTCTCTCTCTCCATTATATACCCGGCGTATTATGTGGGTTTATGTGAGTATATAACATACCAACGAAAGAGAAGCAATAGCCGAAAACAGAGTCGTTCGAATTTAATAAGAAATTTATTGCAACTTTATCAGTTCCCATATTTTTATTGCAATTATAAAGAATGCGTGCGATCCTAAACAAAACGTGGAAACAACACCCCACGAGAAAACAGCTGTACGGCCACCTGCCACATATCACTCAAACCATCCGAGTAAGACAAATAATACACGTAGGACACTTCTGGAGAAGCAAGGATGAACTCATAAGTGACGTCCTCCTGTGGAGGGCAGCACATGGAAACACCAGTGTGGGCTGAGCAGCAAAGACATTCATTGACCAGCTCTGTGCGGATAATTGTATTCATGTGAGTCATGATTTTTATTCACATATCTTTTTGTAAATAGGAGAGAATATTATTTTTTAATATACTATTGATCTCTACTAGTTTGTGCACTTGCACTTATTAGGCAATATGATAGATATTTAATATAGGCTTTACAAGTTTGTGATATTACCAATAAATACATCCCTACCAAATTTTCATGTAAACCAAAGATGCTAAGATCTTATTTCTAGAAGACACTTTAGACAATAAAAATTTATTAAACTTATTATTAAACTCCAGAGTATTGAAACTATGTAACCAATATGAAAATTACAATATCTAGTCAAAAATAGAATTCCATTTATATATATATATATAAATTATAGAATGTATTCATTTTTGGAACTGCTACATTGGATACTGAACGCTGCGCAGAGGACCTCCAGAGAAGAATGAGTGATAGGGACGGTTGGAGAGAGATTATCATGGATATCCATGCTAATAGCGCAACATGATGATGATGATGATGATGATGATGATGATGCTATAACAAATGGAACATGTCGCTCAGTGTGGATAAGGCTGTATAACGCATTTTTTTCTGGCTATTTGCACATGAAAATTATATAATTTAATAAACGGAAAAACCTCTCCTCTTTTCTAAGGGGGGGGGTCTTTACTGTTGCGAAAACAATTTCAAGTTATTTTTTTCCATTTGATTCTTGCACGTCTTTAGCAGCAGAGCGTAGGGAATTATAAACTATCTATTTTAACATGGAATCATTTCAGAACTTTACAGTAATTAAATGAAAGAAAAAAAAAACTTTCTGGCCAAACTGATAGAGCCAACTAGAGGGCGTCGATGCGAAAACGAGGCACACATATCACGTGACGAATTTCAGGGGAATTCTAAAAAACGCAACTATTCACTTTCTGTTAATATTCGTATGATTACCTCCGTTTGAAAGTTGTCCATCAAAATTATGCGTCTCATGTTCGTTGAAATAAACATCCTAGTGTATCTGTGCACTACTAAAATTATCGTCGTATATATATATATATATATATATATATATATATATATATATATATATATAGTACGTAGGAATTGTCCCATATTGTTTACTCTGGCGCTTTCAACCGTTTCTTCAGTCGTCATCAGGGGTTGTATTGTGTTATATATTATTTTTATGGGTTTGCTAAGACTAATGTGTTAGTTATTGAAGATGTTTAGTATATTGCTACCTATATTAAATGCTATTTTATTAACGTTATATATATATATATATATATATATATATATATATATATATATATATATATATATATATATATATATATATATATATCGGGGGGATGTGGAAATAAATTCGACGTTATAGAGAAATATAAATAAGAAAAAACAAGCTATTCCAAAGAATGAATTTATTGGTAGATGGTGAAGTCAAGCAATGTTAAAACATTTCGTTTTTTTAAAACTTTTCATAAAAGCTCCATCAAGACAATTGGATGATTAGTGTGCTGTCTAAACTAATTTTTTTTTTCAAAATGAAAACGAAATATTTCGCTTTCATTTTGAAAAATATCTAAGTCAGGATTTGAACTCGGATCACTGTGTTCCTTTCCTACGACGCTAGCCGTTGCACCACAAGAATTATTAGTATTAGGAATACTTAAATCGATATAATTTTGTTCCTAATTTTTTAGATGAAGCTTGATAATTTGTATTATTTGTATTTTTCGGACTGTTATCTTCATCTTTATTGTTATATACACAACTTTCCGGTCGATGTGCTCTCAGGCCTTCTTCAGATGTTTCTTGTTGAACTCGGGAACCTTCTTGTCGAACTCGGGATCCTTTATGTCGTAATCGGGAGCCTTCACAGAACTTTGAACCGAATCCTTTATTCAATCCACCAGGTAGACTGCCCATTCCATTAACAATGACCGGATACAAGCTATGTTAAGTATTCTATGTTATTATCGCCCGTGGTCAGGATTGAAGCCGCAACTTACAGATGATTGTCGCTTAAAACTACATTAACTCAACCCCAATATCCTTTTTGCCATGTGTCCCACTGGAAGGTTCCCGTGTTCGATGAGAATGTTCCCGAGTTTGAGAAGGTTCCGAGTTCGACAAGAATTATCTGAAAAGGTAGAAGGGTGCATCGGCAGAAAAGTTGTTTATATAACAATAAATATGAGGACAACAGTCCGAAAAATCTAACCATCAGTTGTCGCTTCTTTGCAACCAACCGGCACAAAGTGTGAATTTAGCAAATGCCACAAACCTCGTAGAGAAACGGCACGGTCCTTGGAGCCAATCATTCTTCGGAAGCAATTCTCCATCATCTCATCCATGGCATCAACGAGAGTCAGGGAAGTCGACAAAATGGTGCGTTTTGCCGACTCCCTTTACTTTCATTAATGCCATCGATGAGAAGCTGTACACATTCCAGATCCCTGGATGATGTGCACGGACTGGCTCGAAACCTACGAAAAACCATATCCTGATTTTCAAGTGGCCCGGAAGCGCACCACAAGCCGCCCGAGCCACAGCACTCTACAGGTACCTTTTCTGTATTTACGAAGAAGAGAGTTTCGGTTCTCAACGATGTCTTCAGGCTCGTTTGCGTCACCTCTGCGAGAAAGTGACGGGTACCATAAGAAGCAACCCCCACCAACAGCGTCACAACCCACCGGCCATCTTCGAGTCCAGATATAGGAATATTTAACCAAAGTCTCTTTCGATGGGATCACTTACCAACCAATCAACTAACCAACAAATGGTTCATTTAACCTTTACATTATCATAAAGTTTTCATCTTTCTACTGGCGTTGTCCTGGGTAAGACGTTAAACTGCATTAAATGGTATGGTTCTTATTCTGGTGCTCTGGGGAGTGTGTAGGAACCCTTCAGCGCCATAACTTCCAATACTTATTAGGGTCCCATCTATGGGGTAAATAGGAAAAAAATGAGTTTAAAAATTGTTTAAACAAAAATTGAGTTTAAATTAAAAAATTGAATACCCATCAATAATGAATAAAACAAAACGTCTTCCGCATAAAATAACCCAGCAAGGGTTGACATGCCGTAAAATCCAACCAACCAACTAGTCTCTACTGGCAATCATGCAGAGCAACAGCAAAGAAGCGATACAAAGACTACTTGATAAAAACCCTTGGTGCCTATCACATCAAACATCGCTGATGATCCATGCTAGCTGAGAACCGTGACACATGCGTCTCACCATTAACCCTGCTGTCACTACTTTTGAAGAGTCACCCGCAGAGCCACTAAAAGGCTAAAAGGCATCTGAGGAAGAAACATAACACAATGCTATCTAACCCTGACCAGATCTTCAGCTGTAGCCACTGTGACCGTACCTGTCTTATCAGCCACGAACATGCCTGCAGTCAACGAGACCACCCCCTTAATTTTCGTTCACGAAGCCAAGCCATAATATTTTATGGGGATATAAAAGTTTCAAATTAAGTTTTCTTTTTTTTTAATATTCGTCTTTTTGCAGAAAAAAATGACAATGGGTGTTAAAATTCTAAAATCAAAAATGATTTATTTTACTAATTCCTGCCCGACACATCATAGTTTTAATCACCGCCCGACAAATTATTATAGCCAAATTCAGGGTTTAGAGTTTAAAAGTAGAAATCTTTGCTTGTGACTATAAGAGATGTCATGCATTGTCGGGCGGTTATTAGGATTTCTTATTTTGACACAGAAAAATGGTCAAAATACGACAGTAAAATGCTTAAATAATAAAATTTTATTTTACTAATTTCCGCCCGACACATCATAGTTTTAATTCCCGCCTATCAAATTATTATAGTTAAATTCAGGGTTTAGAATTTAAAGTTAGAAATCCTTGCTTATGACTCTAAGAGCTGTCAGGCATTGTCGGGCGTTGATTAGGATGTCTTATATAGAGACAGAGAAGATCTTAAATAGAAGAAGTAAAGGCAAAGTTCGAAAACGAATGACCAGTGAGTGGGGATGGGAAGAAACAAGTAAGACTGAGGATGTGTGGGAGTAGGGGAAAAGATGGTGGTGGGAGGGAAGGAATGTCGCGATACAGTAAAGACAATAGACGCGTGGGGGGGGTTGAGAAAAGGAATAGGAAGAGATTGGAATGAGGAAGAGAGAGGAGGAATGTAAGATGGAGGTGACAATCATTAAATTCAGTGGCATGCTCTCAGCAAGTTATTGGCTGATTACCCATTTCGCTGACAGATGTCGCTGCTTTTGCGCATGCGCCCTTCGTTTCGCGCATTGTCCGTTCTCACGCGACATGACATCAGCAAGGACGTCAAATTATCCGACCCCCCCCACCACTTATCCGGCAACAATCCCTTCTCCCCCTTCTCCCCCTTCTCCCCCTTCTCCTTTCTCCTTGTTAATGTCTGCATTATGGCTATTCACTTCTTCCGTTTATTTATTCATTTCTTTTTTTATTCTATCTTAATTTATTTTAGTTTTTCTTTCTTTGCTGTTTTTTGTTGTTTTTTTGTTTTTTTTGTTGGTTGGTGTTTTTTTTTTTTTTTTTGGTTTTTGTGGGGGTATAAATTCCTGCTCTTTCATTTTTCATTTTTGTTTTTTCTTTCTTTTCTTTCTCCATTTCTTCTTTCTTTTTTTCATTCTTCTTTATTTCTTCATTTCTTTCTTTCTTTCTTTCTTCTTCCTTCTTTCTTTCTTCCTTTTTTCTTTATTTCTTCCTTTCTTCTTTCTTTCTTTCTTCCTTCCTTCCTTTCTTCTTTCTTCTTTCTTTCCTTCTTTCTTTTTTTTCTTCATTTCTTTTTCTTTCTTTCTTTCTTTCTTTCTTCCTTTCTTTCTTTCTTTCTTTCTTTCATTTTTTTCTTTCTTTCTTTCTTCTTTCTTTCTTTCCTTTTTCTTTATTTCTTCTTTCTTTCTTTCTTTCTTTTTTTTTTTCTTCCGTTTTCTTTCTTTCCTTTTCTTTCTTTCTTGTTAGATTACTTCATTTGTTTTTTTTTCTTCCTTCCTTCCTTCCTTCCTTCCTTAACTTCTTTTTCTTTCAATCTTTCTTTCTTCCTTTTTCTTTTCTTTCCCGTCTCTCTTTCTCTATCTTTCTGTCTATTTTGTCAGTTTTCTTCCTTTCTTTCTTTCCTTTTTCAGTGTTTTTTCTAATTGTTACTTTCTTTCTTTTACTCTTCTTTCTATCTTTATATTTCTTTCATTCTCTTTCATTCTTTCCTTTCTTCTTTTCCTTTTTGGTCTATGGCTTTATTTTATCAGTCCCTTTTTTCCGTAAGTTTTATTTTCTTTCTTTCCTTCTATGATCACAATATTATTTGTTTTTATTTCTGTCAAAATCAGATGTACATTGATTTATGATTTACCAAGTTTTCTGACTTACGAGCTGTCACTCGTAATTCATTTGCTTTGTGTTGAGAGCTAAAAGTTGAGGTCCGAGCAAAATTCAGATAAGCTTATGTTAATTTAAGTTTACTAAAAACATTTAAGTTTCCAAATTTATTACGCTGAAGAAAAATATTTATTAAAGAAAGAAATATATTACAGCACAAAATGTGTTACATTCAATTTTATTGTTTTTTATACAGTGCAATTTTTAAAACCCAACAAAAGAAATTATGGGGGGGGCTGACCAGATACAAGTGTTAAGCTATGTAAAGTGTTCTATTTTTTCGCCTGTAGTTCGGATTGAAATTGCAATCTGTAGATGAACAGTATTAATGTTATATATTGTACAAAGGGAAATATGAATTTCTGGTTTTATTAAACAAAGAAATATAACAACTGCCCGCTATCAGATCAAGAGATAAAATGCGTAGGAGTAGCTATGAATATAAAAGAACCGAGGACAGGTCGGTCGTCAGTCTGCCCAGGAGGCAGTCAGCCGGAGAGTGAGTGAGGTGATCGGGGTCAGTAATCGGGAGAGTCGGTGCGAGTTAGTTGACCGAGCGGGATCTCGTGTAGTTGGTGTTGGAAAAGCTAGCCTTAATATTTACCAACTGAAAAAGCTTGTCACCCAGAAATTTAATCGAAGGACCGAAAGTCTAAAGACTGAATATATTAATTAAACTGACCATCTCTCTCGAAGTTAAGAAGCTTGAATTTATTTCAATAAACTTCTGGAGGATAACTTTGGTGTTATTGTCATCCCTTACAACGAAGATAAAACTATTGCAATTTAGTACCGTGACGACGCCGCTACGTTACATTAAGACAACCTTTTTATCCGTTGCGCCATGTATCCAACTGGATTACGACATGAAGGCTACCGATTTCGATAATAAATACCAGAATATTTGTCACTTTAACTCTACTAAACGATCATAAACTCACAAGGAGGGAATTTAAAAAGCAATTGCAACATATTGACAAGCAGAAATGCATCAAAAACTAGAAAACAGAAATGGGAAGAAAAATAACTATATGGTTACTTCAAGCGACAATCTGAAGAAATGTCACATACGAAGACATGTGTAACAATTTATGAGCAGTCATAAATTGTGAACGTACCTGTAGTTAGAAATTTAAATAAAGTTCGTTTATTTAAAAGCGTAGGTGGGTAATTTCCCATTCCCGTTTGGGATTATGAGTGACGTTTATATGATCCCAACTTCCCCTTCCGGTAGAAAACACGCCATTACAGACGTGTAAGAATAAGTTTAGTTGGTCAGAAAACTGAAAAAGTTATGGAATATGAAAGTGAAAGTGATACCAATTGTAGTTGGTGCACTTGGAACAGTCCCAAAAGGATTGGAAAAGGGTCTGGAATGTTTGGAAATCAGAGGAAGGATTGAAACCATTCAGAACATTGCACTGCTGCAATAATGCCAGAATACTCAGAAGAGTCTTGGAGACCTGTCACTCTGTCACTCAGACTCCAGTGAAAGACTATCAGCTAATGCTGATGTGAAAACTCAAAAGGAGTAAATAATAATAATAATAATTCTCTGGGACTTTGAAATGAAATAATAATAATAATAATAATAATAATAATAATAATAATAATAATAATAATAATAATGACAATGCACAAGGCTCTCCACCCTAGAAATGATAGAGATAGATTATATGTGTCAAGAAAGGAAGGGGGAAAGAGGTCTTGCCAACATAGAGGAATGCGTAGAAACCACAATCCAACAACTTGAAGACTACACAAGAAAGAGCAAAGACAAATTACTTATGGCGGCCAACAATAGTAGAAGCGACAGATGGACAAACAGAAAAAACAATAAAGACTAAAAAACAAAAATGGGAAGAAAAACAATTATATGGACGCTTCAAACGACAAATAGAAGAGGTTGCACATAAAAAGACTTGGACATGGTTAAGAAAGGGAAACCTCAAAAGAGAAACTGAATCCCTTATAATTGCTGCACAAAATAATGCCATAAGGACAAACTATATCAAAGCGAAAATTGATAAGACACAACAAATAGTAAATGTAGACTTTGCGGTAATAGAGATGAGACTGTAAACTATATACTATGCGAATGTAGCAAACTAGCACAATGAGAATACAAAACTAAACACGACTGGGTTGGGAAGGTGATCCACTGGGAATTATACAAAAAAAAAATTTGATCATACAACAAAATGGCACATGCATAAACCAGAATCTGTTCTTGAGAACGAAACGAATAAAATTTTCTGGGACTTTGAAATAAAAACGGATCACCTTATCCCAGCAAGAAGACCAGGCCTAGTGTTGATAAACAAAAAAGAAAGAACTTGTCAACTGGTGGATTTTGCGGTGCCAGCTAAAGGAAAATGAAAAAATGGACAAATATCTAGACCTTGCCAGAGAACTGAAAAAGTTATGGAATATGAAAGTGAAAGTGATACCAATTGTAGTTGTTGCACTTGGAACAGTCCAAAAAGGATTGAAAAAGGGTTTGGAAAGTTTGGAAATCAGAGGAAGGGTTGAAACTATTCAGAACACTGCACTGCTGCAATCTGCCAGAATACTCAGAAGAGTCCTGGAAACCTGAAGAGACTTGCTGTCACTCAGACTCCAGTGAAAGACCATCAGTTAACGCTGATGTGAAAAACTCAAAAGGAGTAAATAATAATAATAATAATAATAATAATAATAATAATAATAATAATGCCTTCTTACGATGACTGAGTGTCTTGTATTTGGTGGGAATGATCTAAGAGAAGAGATAAATTATCAATTAATTTCATCTATTTTTTCATTCTTTCTTTCTTTCTTTCTTTTTCCATGTTTTAGTTGGTGTTTCTTTTCTTTTTAATG
Source organism: Doryteuthis pealeii (assembly GCA_023376005.1). Lineage (NCBI taxonomy): Eukaryota > Metazoa > Mollusca > Cephalopoda > Myopsida > Loliginidae > Doryteuthis > Doryteuthis pealeii. The sequence continues at coordinate 99,043,236 of CM042157.1, read as the reverse complement.
GGTATCTGTCTTTCTTTATTTCTTTCTTTCACGATTTTCTTTATTTCTTTCTTTCTTTTTCTTTCTTTCTAGCACTGATCTTTCTTTCTTTCTTTCTTTGCTTTAAAACATTCTTCATTTCTTCATTCTTTCCTTCATATTTCAAATTTTTTTCATTTCCTTTTCCTCCTTTCTTCCTTCGTTCGTTCATTTCTTTTTTTCTTTTGTTAGCTCTTTCATTCATTCGTTTGATCGGTCTTTCTTTTTTCTTTCTTTACTTCATTCTTTCTTGCACTGATTATTTCCTTCTTTCTTTGAATCAAAAGACTTTCTTCGTTTCTTTATGATTTATAGTATTTCTTTCTTTCTTTTCTTCAAACACTGATTCTTTCTTTTTCTTTTTTTCTTTCTTTCTTTCTTTCTTTCTTTCTTGTACTGATTATTTTCTTCTTTCCTTGATCTAAAACGCTGTCTTCATTTCTTCTTGAATTATAGTATTTATTTTCCTTCATCCTTTGCATTAAAAGACTTTCTTCTTTTTCGTTCTTGAATTATAGTCTTTCTTTCTTTCGGTCATATTTTAAAGGTTTTTCGTTAAGGGTTTTTCATTTCCTTCACGTTGTAGTCGTATATTTTCTGGGGTTTTCTTGTTATTATTTGTTTATTTTTCATGTTCAAAATTTTCTTCTCTCTTTCATTCATTCATTCAGTTTTTGCTTCTTTTTTTCTTTTGTTCTTTCTTTCTTCATATCTTCTTTTTTTCATTTTCTTTTTCTTGCCTCGCACAAAAATCATAAAAGAAAGAAATACACAGATACACGAGCAAATAACTCGGATCCCATTTGTTACCCAACAAATATCTGGAATGCGAACGGGTCGAGGAAACACGACTTACGTAAACATTTCACACGAAGAATCAAATGTTCAGATAAAAAAAATGAAATACGAAGGAAAGCAGACGAAAATTGAAATTAACAACCGATGAAAAATTTTTAAAAAACAAAACAATTTATCGTTTATAAATAAGTAAGAAGGAAAAAAATACCAGCAAAAAGTTAAAAAATAAAAATATATAAAAAAAAAAAGATTGTCACTGAAAAATTAAATTTAAAATAAAACCATTTATCTTAAATCAGTCCAGACTTGAAAAAAAAAAAATCCCGCCAATAACGGAACGTTAGGTGTGCGCATGCGTCTGTAAGTGTATGGGTGACGTCTGTACAAAGAAATAAAACGCCAAAGCCTCATTTTTCATTGATTTGACACAGTACCAAATATAAGAGAGAGAATCATGAAAAATAAATAAGATTTATTCGAAGACAAACACTGACAGGATATTATTTCCGTTTATATATCAGGCAGTAGGGTAGATCGATTTTCAAACTGTAACGTTTCCCATGTGGCGAAAGTTGCAAATGAATCTTAAACATTACCACACAAAATATTTTTCTTTCAGAACTTTATATTCATTTGATGAAATAGATTTCAATCTTATGAAATGTTATCCCTGTTACAGCTTAATGAGGTAAAAAGTAACATTTCAGAGGTTTTGGTGATGATAGGGGGGGGGGATATTTTTAATTTGAATCCTAGTTATAATATCTTATTCATTTCATCTTAGTAAAATAAAATAACAACCTTTTCTATTTTGAATATTGAAATTGCTAAATTTTCGAACCAATTTCTGGGACAAATGTTGCAAAAACGAGCATTTTTTAGTGCATTTTATCGATCTTTGATACTATATCCTCAAACAATAATCCAAGTCAGAGATCTAGTTTTTGTTGTCAATATTCATTATACCAACATACAACTTTCGATGTTTGAGAGAATTTGATATTTTTAAAAAAGGGAAAAATCAACCTACCCTAATCAGATAGTCCCTTGACATAGGCTTTCACGGAAAATATCTATTTTTTCTCAGTACTGTCGGCTGGGGCTGTAGAATACGCCAACTGCACCTCTGCAGAGGGGTAAGACTCCCAATGAGGCCACCTGTTGACAGTGGAGTGCGACCCGTGATGCTTAATCAAGGAATCCTGGCATGTAACACTCCACTTTGGCCCTTACTTAAGCTAGACGGGCGGTCCGAGTCTATCTGTCTATCTATCTATCTATCTATCTATCTATCTATCTTTCTTTCTTTTCTTTCTTTCTAGCACTGATTTTTCCTTCTTTCTTTGCTTTAAAACACTCTTTATTTCTTCTTTCTTTCGTTCGTTCATATCGATCAATCGGCTGATCACATCAATCCCTAGTATCTATACGATTAGCCCACCCCTATTGCCTTCATCACATACCATCTTTATACTTGTGCTAGAAGACGGTCGTTGAGGTTCTTAGTGTCCTGGGGATGATGATAAACAGCATCTATTAGCGAAGTTCCAATTTGGAGTTCTGGGGAGTGAGGAATACCCCTTCATTGTCATTGTTCCCATGTCCACCCTGACCCAGAGTGGTAGTACCTGTTAGGGTCCCATCTATGTGTTAAATATCTAAAACAAAGAGTTTACAAAAAATGAGTTTGAAAAAATTGAATACCCAAGAAGAATGTATAAAACTTCTTCGGCATAAAATAACCCAAGGTTGACATACCGTAAAATTCAACCAACAACCAAAAAACAATCTATTTTTCTAGATTAATCAACTTGTTTTTTATAGGATTGAATAAAGGGTTCAGTTCAAAGTTCCGTGAAGGCTCCCTGTTACGACATGAAGGCTCCCGATTCGATGAGAAGGTTCCTAAATTCAACAAAAAACACCTGAAGAAGGTCGAATAGTACATCGGTCGAAACATTGTGTATATAGAAATAAAGATGAGGACAGCAGTCCGAAAAATCTAAATTGTACAAAATAAGCTTGTTATAATATAATATTATTAATGAATCACAATGTTGGCTGGGATTGTAGAATACGCCGACTGCACCTCTACTTGCATTATTTAGTGCTGTCGGCAAGGCGTAGCATATGCCGACGGTATCCCTACCAGAATGGTATGATCCCCACAAGAAAAAGAAAACTCCATCTGATCTGATGCCACAGTGGAGATATGAGGAGTGTGAAGACAACTTCATTTATCCCAGATCCACTCTGAAGTGGAGTGCTTATTAGGGTAACTAATGGTTATCGTCGAGGGAAATGGATACGGTGACCCGGGTTCAAATCCTGGATGAAGCTGTTTATATTTCACATTGCGCTAATACCCAACAAGTATCCCTCCAGCTATGGGTATATAATAAGGAATACTGGACTCTTTAGAATTACAATTGCTATCACTTTCACAATTCATTTTGCACATTTTGTCTTCAATAGCAAGGTCCAGGAATTCTATCTTTTCGTTTTCTTTCACCATCAAACTGTGCGTTGCTGGGACTGAAAGTTTTACCAGTTTACAAGTTCTCTTTTTCTTTTTTATTAATACCAGGTCTGGTCTTCTGGCTAGGATAAGGTGATCCGTCTTTATCTCAAAGTCCCAGAGAATTTTATGTTTCATTCTCAAGAACAGATTCTGGTTTATGCATTTACCATTTTGATTTTATGGTCAAAACATAGTTTCCTGCACAATTCTCTGTGGATCACCTTTCCAGCCCAGTTGGGCCTAGCCTTGTATTGTCATTGTGCTAGTTGATTATTATTATTATTATTATTATTATTATTATTATTATTATTATTATTATTATTATCATTTCGCTCCATTAGAGTTTTTTCCCCACCCGCCTTAGCAGGTGGTTTGCTGAAGGCTGTGTGGCAGCAACTTTACCCAGGTCTGCAGGACTTTTCTGAGTATTACAGCCGATTTTAGCATATTATTATTATTATTATTATTATTATTATTATTATTATTATTATTACTAGCAAATATATGCACCCTCCGGGTGCAAATATTAATGTCATAAAATATATTAAATTAGAAAGTCTAAAGAAACTAAATAAGAATGCAGATAAAAGGATTTGAAACAGAGAGGGGTATAATCGAAAAAATATAACAGCTGTAGCTTCCTCTTCCATCACCTCCGTCTTTCCTTGCTAACTTTTCTAATTTAACTATTTAGTTAAGTTAGGAAGTAAAGAATAAAATTATAGTTATTTCTTTTTATTAATTGATTTCTTTTAAGATTTGTCTCCGAGATTTTTGCTCATATTCATTAAGATAAGATCAAATCATTAGAAAACAATAATACTAAGCACATATTTATTAAAATCAAATTTTAAATATCAATATGCAAATTAGGCTTGCCGTTCACACAGTAAACCGCTATTTGTTGTACATATAAATACAATTGCATGTTATTAGTACGTAGTTATGGCCAGCAGTATTAATAATAAAAGACAATTTTATTAATAATTAGCTTAAATAAAAATGATTCATGGAGTATGTGATGTATAATAACTAAATGGATAGTGACTTGAGTAGTTATATAGTTTCGGTTACAGACAAACAAACACATAATCCCCATTATAATAAGATTATTATTATTTAGACTCCAGTGAAAATCGTCAGTTAGAGCTGGTGTTAAAATTCACAAGGAGTATTATTCTAATAATAATACAGAATATTTATTCTTTGTCTTCAAATTTATTCATAAAATAATATTTCGCGTAAAGTGAAAAAAATTATATATCACTTTTGATACATCCTTATAAATTGATTAGCAAAAATATACAAAAGAAATTTTAAAAAAATAAAAAACATAGAATAACTATTAAGACCCTGAAATATCTTCTTTGAGGAAAAAAAACTTGAAAATGTATTTTTGAATTATTTTAAATAATTTCAATTTTTATAGATTTTTTTAAAAAACTTTTTAAAAATTTTATTTTAATTTTTTTTTCTTATTTCGTCGACAACATTTGACAATTCTGTATCCATTTTTTCTTAAGAATTTTTATTCTATTTTCGCAATACTTTAGCCATTTTTCATGTCTGTTGTTCCCACTACCGCCATTTTGATATCAGATTTTTTTAATTTCCACCTAATTTGTTATTATCGCCACGATTTATTCTTTTTTTTTTTTTTTTTTTTTTGGTTTCGGCTTCGTTCCCTCCAGTTCTCTCAATTTTCCTTTCAAACTTATTGTCATCCACACTCGCCATTCTAGAATTCATATTCTCACCATTTTTTAACCTTTGCTTTTTACCCCATCTTCAATTTTTACCTCCTAACACAATTTATTTTGATATAATTCAGTTAAAGACATTTTCTTCATTTCTTTCTTTTTCTTTTTTCAAATATCCATCGTCCTTCTTTTTCGCTTTGTTTATATTTTTAATATTAAAATGTATGAGTCCATTCTTCTTTTTTTTTAATACTTTTGTATTCGTCGCTTTAACAACGTCTTAGTTTTATTTTATATGATTGATGTGTTTGTCGACACACAAACATATAAAAATAGCAAATGAAAACCTTAAAATAAAAGTCATTCTTGTCCGCCGCTCAAAGACATTCAGGTTCGACCCCCACGTAATTCGCCATTCCCTTTTTTTATTCATTTATTTATTTTCTGTTTAATTGAGAATTCCCGGGTTAGGGAAGCAACGGTGTCTTGGAGAATCTCCCGGTGATGCTGGTTGACGTCATCACTTCTTAGTCTATCATAATCCAGAAGGAATGTTTCCTTAAAAGACAAAAGTAAAACAAAATATTTTTTAAAAAAAGAATAAAACAGAATAAGAACGTCATGAGTACTTTTAATTTTAAATAACTCGGTTCAAAAAATGATAATCGTTTTTGTGATATTTATAAATATGCAATTTTCAATTATTTATTTATTTATTTAATTTTGGGGATTTTTTTTTCAAGAACTCTTCATTCCATTCAAATCGGCCACATCTGACCTATTTGCTTTATTACTCGCAATAAATAATCTATATAATTAAAATCCACAAGACAAAACGCATAACATTCCTATATTGTGAGCTCAAAACGGTATTTATCAGCGGAGAGCGGGGGGAATATATTTTTTGGCGCAAGGGAGCGTTAGAGGCTGGGTGGTGATTCGTCTTCTGTCTTTATCGAGATTATACGTTTTGTGACGAGAATTTTGCGTACATATTTCTCCGCCTCTTTGACCATATTTTCTTTTCTTTCTTCTTTTTTTTCTTGTAATAATTCTAGCAACCGATTTTCCTCTCGTAAATCTTCATCACTCGCAGAGAAAAAGGTTGACACAAGAATTTAAATGTTTGACAAAAACGATAAACGCTCCTCAAATACCGACGCGAAAGAAGAATGGCAATCGTCATTGTCGCCCTTTTATCCGACTGTGATAGTTTTCCCCCGTCGTTCGTCGCATTCCTTCTGACTTTATCACCCCTGGTCGGCAATTCTCCATCCCTTAGTGTATCGTTTGTGTGCCAATATAAATGAACAATTATTCTACAAAGTAGAAGAACCTGAAATAGCTTCCTTATAAGAGAGCATTTCTGAGAAGCCTTATAAAAGATGAGTTGGCCATTATGCCAGTATTAATTCTAAGAGAATACATCTTTACCATTATTCGATGCCACTTGAAGTGAACAGGCTTCGTGTTACCAAAGGACTTTGAAGAGGTGCACTTGTGTAACGGTTATCAAAGAATTGACAAAATTTGAAACAAAAATTAATAGTAATATAGTTCTGGTGATCTTCTGTAGAAGGGATTTTTATCCTGAAATATTAAGAATTAATCACAGGTTAACAAACAACACCATAGTTACCTTCTTTTTTTTCTTTACACTTGCATTGTGATAGCCTTCAAAACCAACCAACAAACTAATATTAATATATATGTATATATTTATATGGTGTGTTAAGGTGTACGAGGCTACAGGAGAACATCAATTATGATTTTCTTCTTGCTTCTATATCAGTGCCCAGTTGTATTGAGCATGTCTTGTTCGTCTTACTTGTAGGGATTGTGTGATAGGAGCCAAGTGGCCTTACAGCTGCTTTTGTTTAGGGTGGTGCTGCTTCCTGAATTTGTTCGGGACATCACGAAGCAGATTTCTTATTTGTCTCGTTTTACTTCACTTAATTTTAAAAATGAATACATTCCAAATGGTCTTTCATCGCTTAAATGCCCAACGTCAAATTAAAATATTTTTTTACAAAGATACGCCTTTGTTTTATTGGTAATATCAAAATTGTGAATTACAGAAGGTATTTTGGTAATTTTCCTAAGATTTATATATCATGAAATTGCAAATCACACACACACACATACACACACCATACACACACACACACACAACGTAAGAGAATGTTCGACGTCATCCTTCAAAACCGTTTATTCCAGCGTCTCATAAATTTCGAACTATTCTAAGAGCGCTAATTTTCCATTCAAAACACTTTTTTAAACAAACTGATCAACAAAAACTATCACAGTCTCCTTATTATTCTGTGATAAATTTTACTTTTCCTTATATCAACAAAAGCTCTGAAGAAGATCTACTAAACAGATTGAAACACTACAGTGTTGGCTGAATAAATATCACTCATTTTATTTGAACCTGTGTTTTTCAAATTTCTTTCACTATATTACATACCGTCGGATTCACTTCCATTTTTCTCTTTATATATATATATATATAATATATATATATATATATATATATATACGTTTTTTAAAAGCGAATGTTATAAAATATTCCAACTGCAGTTTCTTGCCGTAGCAATTCTTCAGGGAATTATTGCTTTTTCCAGCTTTTATTAATATCCGGGTTGTACCCATTCTTAAGTACGTGGGTGTGCCACCCTGCGTAATGCCAGAACCTACCTGGCACAGTGTATGCTTGTTCAAATGCCTACACTTGTTTGTCAACTCAGATCGCGAGTTCAATATCTTCCCTGGTCTCTGCATTCCGCTATTTTTAGTTTCTCATTTAAACACAGCATACAGGGGGTTTCATTTCCTTTATGTGAAGGTGCCCTTTTTATGATTCTCCACTCTACCCCTGGATCTCTACCATGCTTTTCTTTTAGCTTTTATATATATATATATATATATATATATATATATTATATATATATATATATCCGTTTCTTTTAGCTTTATATATATATTATATATATATATATATATATATATATATATATATATATAGTATAATAAAAAATTGAAAAAAACACAGGTTAAGTGGTGAGTTTATTGGCCGACGTTGCAGTGTTTCGATCTATTAATTAGATCATCTTCAGGGCTTTTGTTGGTATGTGGAGGGTGATAAAAAAATTTTTATCTCAGAATAAGGAGAAAGGCGAGTAATAGACCTTGTTTATCGGTCTGTTTAAAATTTGAAGTCTGAGAAAAAAGAACGTTGAAAAAATGAACGGTTTGAAATATGACGTCAAATATTCTTTTTTGCGGTGTGAGTAATAGAATGTGTAAGTGTTTGTATCGAAAAAAGCATTGTGCATTTTTTATGTGTTTATGAATGTGTGGTTGCGCGTGTGTGTATTAATTTTTTTTGGCGATAAACGGAATCGAAACAAACCTCAAGGTTGTGTGTGTGTGTGTGTCTGTGTGTGTGTGTGTGAGTATGATTTTCATTGATAAAAGAGGCAAGAAAATATTCTTTTAACATTTAAGTTGCTGAGTGCATTTATTATGTAAGGGGGTGGGGAGAGAGAGACATATACATACCGTATGATTCACTTCCTTTTATTCACACATATATATATATATATATCCGTTGTGCTATACGTGGGGATTATCGATACGTACCTGGCTGCGTGGTTTTATTTTTGGCAATGGCCTGTATGTTGTGTCTTTCAGAGAGAAATTAAAGCCGATCTTATTTGAAGGAAACTTCAGGCCATTTTTATGGACGTTGAACCGTTTAGTAATTTCGTTTTTTGTTGACATTTTCAATTCTCGGCTTTTGGCTGTGATGTTTACTCAGTGAAATCTGACAAGTGGAATTTCCTCACCGTTTTCTTCGATTGCATCATTTACAATAAAAGGATAAGTGTGTGTGTGGGGGGGGGGGAGATGATGCTGCTTTGATTTATTTCAGAGTCTCTCTGCCTCCCTCCTATTTCTATCTTTATATCTCACTTTATCTGCCCTTCTCTCTCTCTCTCTCTCTCTCTCTCTCTCTCTCTCTCTCTCTCTCTCTCTCCATTTTTCAACCAATATTTTTCAGCCTTTTCTAATATATATATATATATATATATATATATATATACATATATATTGTCCCTCACAGAAACATTCCTTAACAGTGTCCTGATGATGGTATAATACCGAAATACTTATGTATTAACACATAAAATATATATATATTCCTTTCTTTGTAAATACACTTTCTTCCTTCCCTTTTGTCTAACTTTTTATCATTCATTTGTACTCTCTCTCTCTCTCTCTCTTCTCTCTCTCTCTCTCTCTCTCTCTCTCTCACACACACACACACACACACACATCACTTACACTTTCTTTTTCTTTCGTTTTTCACAATTCTTCGCTATTTTCTTCTTCTTCGTTTTCTTCTCTCTTCTTCAACTCAGTATAAATAAACGTCCTTTTTACTTTCCTTCATTTTATTTCATTCTTCACCACTCAAATATTTTCTTCTTTCTCTCTTTCTCTCTTTGTCTCTTTCTTCTCTTATGCAATGTGCTTCACCTTCCCCCTCTCCTCCCAAACTTTCCTTCTTTCTTATTTTTATTTCTTATTCGGTTGTCCGACTAAGAACCACAAGGTTCCGAGTTCGA
>CM042157.1:99018568-99028568 GCA_023376005.1 Doryteuthis pealeii | reverse complement strand
ACAAAGAAACTTTTTTCTCTTTCTTGTTTTGCCTAAAGAACTTATAACATTATCTCCCTTTTTAATCAGCTGGGGGTCTGCTTCCTTGGACAGCAGCATCGTATAATCTATGGGTTTCCATAAAATAGCTTTTTTGTTCGTTATATTTAAATTTAAATTCTATTTACAAAATCATGCGTTATTCGAACAAAAAAGTAACTCATTTTATATAAGACGAACAAATAAATTGATAAATAAATTAATATATATATATATATATATATATATATATATATATATATATATATAAACTGACTGCTTTTGAGATTTTTTCTGTGATATATATATATATATATATATAATATATATATATATATATATATATATATATATATATATATGTAGTGATGTGTAAACACATACATAACTACACACACATATATATATATATATGTTTGTATACAGACGTGTAATATATATATATATATATATATTATATATATGTGTATATATATATATATATATATAGGCACATGCAAACACACACAACCATATATATATATATATATATATATATATATATATATATAGGTGTGTGTGTGTGTGTCTGTGTGTCTGTGTGTAAACCCTGCCTGCTTTTGATATCTTCTGTGATATATATATAGTCGCGTACAAACACCCACATAATCATATATATATACATATAATATATATATATATATATATATATATATATATATGTGTGTGTGTGTGTGTGTGCATATATATGCATGTATATATATGCACCTGGGACTGTATTCTCATATTACTGCATGTATACCCATCCTATGTAAGGCCTCTTCTGACCAGTAATGGCACTTTCCAATGTCATCATTATTATGGAAGATTTTTGAACGGCTTCCAGCATAAATACATCTCGCCTGCGTACGAAACGTTCGAGGCGCATAGTCGAATTAAAGATGGCCGCCGTGAAAAGCTCCAACGACGCCTTTTGTCAACAACGATTCACGCCAAGATCGTTACTGCGCATGCTCACTCTTCTCGCTGCGTCGGACCCGAACCGCATCTTCTTCTTCTTCTTCTTCTTCTTCTTTCTTCTTCTTCTTCTTCTTCTTCTTGCTCCACCCGCTCCCAGCACCACCTCCCCCAGAAAGCTGGAATCATTACCTTGCGTTGTTTGCTCAATGTTACTCAAGATATGGAAGCACACAAATGCACAGATTCAATAACATGATATTCGATATGCAAGTATTTGATTTGCTTCGATAGGGCTACATAATTTCTTGGCCTGCCAAACAGCTCACTTTTCGATTTCACATTTTGTTCAAGCTGCGCACACGGCCGGTGCCGATAACCAATCACATTTTTAAAAACGTGTGTTAGCGATTTTATCTTTTTTTTTTTTTATTGTGAAATCAGTGTAAAAAAATTAGATCTTTTTGGTTGCAACATTTAGATGATTGAAAAATATAGAAGCAACCAACGCATTGTTTTATTGAGGGGGGGACCTGTAAGGAACCAACGTAATTTTTGATGTTTAAAAAAATCTCTAAACAACCAAAGTAATTCTATATCCTTTAAAATCTGTAAGCAACCAACGCATTTTTATATTTTTGATACATAACAATTTTATATTTTTTTAATCAATAACCAATAAAAACAATTGAATATTTTTTAAATCTTTAAGCAACAAACTTAATTTTATATTTTTCCTATATAAAGTCATGTGTTAGAAATTTTATCCCATTTTTGTGCAATCAGTGTAAAAGAAATTACATCTTTTTTGCTCCAAAATATACATGATTGAAACATATAAAGCAACCAACGTATTGTTTTATTTTTTATCTGTAAGCAACCAAGGTAATTTTTAATGTTTTTAAAAATCTCTAAGCAATCAACGTCTTTCTATTTCTTTTAAAATACATAAAGCATAATTGTATTTTTTTTATCTGTAAGCAACAAACATATTTCTATTTTTTTCAAATATAACCAATATTTTAAGCCTCATATGTTATCGATTTTATCTTTTTTGTGCAATCAGTTTTTAAAAATTAAATTTTTTTGCTCCAAAATATAGATGATTGAAAAACATAGAGGCAACCACTGCATCTTTTATATTTTCTTTAATTTTGTAATCAACCAAAGTAATTTTTATTATTTCTTTTAAATCTAAAAGCAGCCAAAGTAATTCTATATCTTTTAAAATCAACCAACGTATTTTTATATTTTTAATCCATAGCAAATTTATATTTTTTAAATTAATATGCAACAAAACAATTGTATATTTTTTAAATCTATAAGCAATAAATTTAATTTGATATATTTTAAAATCTTTATCCAAGGCATTTTTTAAATCTATAAGCCACCATGCCAATTTTATATTTTTTAAATCAAGAAAGAACCAAGACAATGTTACATATTTTTTATAACCAAGGTAATTTTATATCATTTAAATTCTTTAAGCAACCAACGCATTTTCATTTTTTAAATATTTTATTCATATATTCTATTTACATGTTTTGATTCATTTTAAAATATACACTTAAATAATTCCGTGTCATAGAGTGAAATATTTTTCATGTTATGTTTTTTTTTTTCATTAACTCCCAGGTTATCAAAAAAATAGCAGAAACAATTCCTAAGTTAGGTACTGCAAAATGTTGCTCGTTTTCATTTTTAACGACGAGTTAGAATTAATTAAATCGATTTAAAGTCAAATTTTTGTCAAAACCGAAAATTAGTAACATAATGAGCATCAGTAAAAAAAAAAAAAAAAAAAAAAAAAAGCAAAATAATATTACACATGTAATTTGTTTTTGATTCATTTGAAACTATTTTTTCGCTCAATTTTACCAAAATATATCGTAAAAAATTTCTCGTATAATCCGTATTTTACAAAATAAATTTACCCCCCACGGTTAAAAAAAATACCAAAAATCTGAAAATTATTCAATTTTAATGAAACTGTTGACTTATAAATGAATGAATTTTATAATTCATCGGTTATTTTATTTCAAAACTTTCTGATTTAATTACGTATTTCTGCTATGGTAAATTAATAGATAAAATTCATTTAAAATATGAAACACCTAATTTGAAGTTTCAAATGTCATATTTTTAGATTCTAGAAACACATTTATTTAATAATTACTTTAGTTTATTATCGTTATCTAATAATTTTTGTAAAAACACTCTATTGAAAATCCCCCCTTTAGACAGAACAAATATCGATGCATATTTTTTTATAAGATAATTATTGAAGAGAGTAAAAAAAAAGTCTTCAAAATTATTTTTTTAGTTTTTATTTTCCTATTTTCAGTACTTAATTTCCACCAGGATAGACCCCTTAAAAATGGTTTTCTTTTGTCTTTTTATTTATACTGTAATTAGTTTCAACTTTGTATAATCTCCACCAATATTTGCTTCTCCAAAATAAGAGTGGGTTCAAAGTTAAATGACCTGAAAAAATCAGAAAGTTTTGAAATAAAATAACTGATGCATTATAATATTCATTCATTGATAAATTAACACTAAAATCGGATAATTCCCTGATTTTTGGTAAATTATTTTCAATCGGGGTGGGGGTTAAATTTATTTTGTAAAATACAGATTTTACATCAACTTTGGCAGTGCCTATCATATGTATAAATAAACTAGTTATTGACCCTCAGCAGCTGCCTTCTAGACTATCTTCCTTACCCGGTTTGTCCTACTTAGAACTGGTGAATTCATGCTTTTCCAAGGGGCATTAACACGAAGTGAATGCAAACAGTCTCAACCAGGGTTTGAACCCTGGTTGCTGGTTTTATTTATTATTATAATAACCGTTACATGAAGCGTGTTACCTATCCTAAAACATGCGTAATCACAAAAAATATTCTGGCTCTGACTAGGAACAACAAGGTTCCGGGTTCGATACCGGCCCTCACCAACTCAGCGTATGAGTAGCACAGCAATCTGTACGGTAAAGTGAGAGGCTAGTGGTCGGTGTTGTGCTCTACCTCAGACATCAAAAATCAATCTATTTGGTCTAGCGCTAGTGAAAAAGGGGATAGACTCCTCGCTGCGTGGCTGATACCGACTTTAGGCCACACCAACGACTTTACTTGCTTATTTTATAGCTCTAAATGTTTATGCAGTCATGGTTACAGTCAAGAGAAATGGACACAGCAAGCCAAGTTTAAATCCTGGACGAGGCTGTTTGCATTTCAGATGGTGCTAATATCCTTGGGAATGTAGAAATCCAATTATTCTACCCCGAGTATGGTTAAATAGTAGGGCAGACTTAGCTCTTTGATGAAAAACTGTTGGGTGTTTGCCATAAGATCAATTTGAAGACTATGGTCGGGACAATCATATAGGTGCTACGTATTGAAATGACCAGACGATTGATCGGGTAGGGCCTCTCCAAAGCATAGTGTTGCATGTCATGAGACCATTTATTACCCGGTTTACAGATCACTCAGGTACCACAATACCATCCCCAGGAAATACGGGTCGTCACCCGCGGTCTACTGGTGGCCCCATTGGGGCGGGGAGGTCGTACTCCTGTATACGTGCAGTTGATATTCTACAGTAGAGTAGGTTGATTTTTCACTTTTTTAAAATATCAAATTGTCCATCTATGTGAAAGTTGTTTGTTAGTATACAGAATACTGATACCAAAAATTACATCTTTTACTTTCACCATTGTTTGAGGAAATAGCATCAAAGATCATCTACTAAAACGCACTAAAAATCCTTTTTTACAACATTTGGCCCAGAAATTGGTTAGAAAATTTACCGTTTTCAATATCTAAATCAGAAATGTCATTTTATTTTATTAAAATGAAACGAATTAAATATTATAAATAGAAGTCAAATTGAAATGCTGATATGCTGCTTTCTACCTCATTAATTAATTAACAGACGATCTTTGATGCTATTTCCTCAAACAATAGTGCAAATAAAAGGTCTGAGTTTTGGTATCAGTATTCGTATACTAACACACAACTTCACATAGATGGATATTTGATATTCTAAAAAAGTAAAAAATCGACCTACCCTTTTCTACAGTCCCATCGGACAGGGCGGGAAAGTTTTCCTTTAAGATTACCGTAGCGTAGTGGTTATGGATATTTACCGCCAGTTCTGACGACGAAACTCGCACGCACTTGTTAATTTATAATATCGGTTTTCTTTGGCGCAACTAAAGTTCCACGGAGAGAAATAAAGAACGCTTACAAAAAAGTGGCACGTTTCTTTATCATAGAAGATGTGTTATTATCATAAACAATTCCAGTTATTGTACAAATTTTGAGGAGAGAAAAACAAGAAAACAAATCTGAAAAGACGCTAGAAAATGTTTTGAAGAATTAACAAAATAATTTCGGTGAAATGTTGCATACACCAGTGAACTTGGGGGGGGGGCTAAGGGATAATTAGATGGTTGATAAAGGAATCAGATTCTGAGGGAGTGGGGAGATTTGATGATAAAGAAGAGGAAAAGAAATATAGACGGTTTGGGAGAAGGAGAAAGAAAGAATGGAGAAAGAAAGAGCAAATAATTAGGAGTGAATAGAAAGAAAAAAGAAAGAAAAAGAAAGAAAGAAATAGTTTGGGTAAGCGGATATGACAGAGAGATGGAAGAGAGAGAAATGGAATTGAGTTCTCTAAATAGAAAGAAAGAAAAAAAGAAAGAAAGAAGGAAGGAATGGAGAAAGAAAGAAAGAAAGAAAGAAAGAAAGAAAGAAATGTTTTGGCTAAGCAGAAGATTTGAGAGAAGGATAGACAGAAAATGAATTGAATTCTCTAAATAGAAAGAAAGAAAGAAAGAAAGAAGAAAGAAATAGCTTGAGTAGGCAGATATGATCAGAGAGATGGATAGAGAGAAAGTGGATTGTGTTCTTTTAATAGAAACAAAGAAACAAAGAAAAGAAAGAAATAGTTTGGGTAGGCAGGTATGATTAGAGAGATGTGAGAGAGAGAAAGGGAATTGAGTTCTCTAAATAGAAAGAAAGAAAGAAAAAAGAAAAGAAAAAAAAGAAAGAAAGAAATAGTTTGGATTAGCAAATGGTCTGAGAGAAGGATAGACAGAAAATGAATTAAAATCTCTAAATAGAAAGAAAGAAAGAAACAAAGAAAAAGAAAGAAACAAAGAAAAGAAAAAAAGAAAGAAACAAAGAAAGAAAGAAAGAAATAGTTTGAATAAGCAAATGGTAGCTGATTAAGAAAAGAACAAACAAAGAATTCAGAAAGATGAGAAAGAAACAAATTCTTCACAATAATGAGTCAGACACAGAGAAAATCAAAATGAAAACGAAAAGAAACAAAAAAAAACAAAAAAAGAAACAAAAAAAAAAAAAATAAAAATAAACAAAAAAATAAACCAAGAACAATGAAACGAAGAAAGAAGCAAACAAGCCTGAAGAAGAAGAAGAAGAAGAAGAAGAAGAAGAAAGAAGAAAGAAGAAGAAGAAGAAGAAGAAGAAAAAAGTTTGAGACAAGAAAATAAATGTTGAACTGGAATTGGTCGACGGGAGGCAATAGAGAACGAGATTTCAATAATTAGAACTGGCAGACGACACTACAATGGCGCTTTACCTTCAAGCAAATCTTGTCAGTATTTAATGATCCCCGTTTAATAGATTAGAAGAAACTGACTGCTACTTAAAACTTGCCCGCTCCAGGGGGTCACACCAATGACGTCATCGGTCGAGTCCTCTTTTACGAAATTCACTGAATTACCCACCCGCCCCTATCTCCGTAGAACTCAAATTCAAATCCGTGTCTATTCGTTCTTTGTCTGTCTGTCTGTCAACGTATTCATCTTCCTTTTATCCATCTTAGATGAGACTGTCCTTTCTTTAAAAAAACAAAACGGACAATTTCCAATGTCTTCGTTGTGTTTTATCAAATATTTTCTCTTTCAATGATTCACTTTTATTTACTAAGCGCTTTTGGTGTAATGGTTATGTCATAGAAAATGGATACGACTATCTGAGTTCAAATCCTGGACAAGGCTGTTAATACTTGGCCGTTTCTTCGTTCTTTATCTGTCTGTCTGTCGATGTCGCCATCTTCCGTGTCCTTTCTTTAAAAAACAAAACGAGCAATTTGCAAGGTATGGTTTAATCTAATGTTCTAAGCGCTTGTTTTGCAATGGTTATCGTCCTAAAAAAATGGATACGACTACCTGAGTTCAAATCCTAGACGAGGCTGTTAATGCACTAGAATAAACTGACTGCTACTTAAAACTTGGCCGCTCCAGGGGTCACATCAGTGACGTCATGGGTCTAGTCCTCTTTTACTAATTCAACTGACCCTCCCCCCCCATATCCACAGAACTTGAATTTGATCCCGCATCTCTTCGTTCTCTGACGACGTCTTCATCTTCCTTGATTCGATTTAGCCGAGACTGACTTTTCTTTTAAAAACAAAATGTGCAATTTTCAATGTATTTGTTGTGTTTTATAAAATACTTAATTTTTTAAGAGCTTAGACTTATTTGCATAGCGGTTGTTGTGTAATGGTTATCGTCGCACAAAATGCACATGACGACCTGAGTTCAAATCCTGGACAAGGCTGTTTGCATTTCACATAGCACTAATATCTTTGGAAAAGATATGCATCCAACTCTTCTCTCTCTAGCTATGGGTAACTAGTAGGAAATCAGTTATTTCAAATAGATGCGTCAGTCGCATGTTTTTCTTTCAAGTACTTTGTTATGTTTTATAAAAATACATACCTTTTTAGGGGGTTTAGCGTTTAGCTCAGTCGGTAGAGCGTTCGACTAGAAACCACAAGGTTTCTAAATTCGATATCAGCCCTCGCCAACTCAGCGTATGTGTAGCACAGGGATCTGTGAGGTAAAGTAAGGAGCTGATGGTAAGTGTAGCGCTCTACTTCAGACGCAAAAACTATCTCCTTGGTCTAGTGCTACTGAAAAGGGGATAGACTCCCCGGTGTGTGGCTGATACCGACTTTAGGCCACCCCCGACGACGACTTTACTTTACTAAGCACTTGTTGTGTAATGGTTATTGTCCTAGAAAATGGATACGGCTACTCGAGTTCGAATCCTGGGCGAGGTTGTTTGCATTTCACAATTTTCATTTGGGAAAGGTATGTATCTAGCTCCCTCTAGCGATGGGTAAATACTGGGACAGCAGTTCTTTTAAATAAAGGTGTTAATCGCGTAACGGTTATCGTCGTGGTAGAGGCACGTGATGTAATGTTTATCGTTTAGGAAAGGGACTCGGTGATACAAGTTTAAATCTTGGAGGAGGCTGCTTGCATTTTTCATAGCGCTGATACCTTTGGGAAAGGTATGCATCAAACCATTCTCCCTTCAGCTGTAGGTAAATAGGACTGTGAACTAGGCTCTCTAATCGTTTAGGAGAAGGAAAACTCTGAATTAAAATCTGTTAAATTTTGCTTAAGTAATTGCTTAGTGCGAAGATTGGTTGGTTGGTTGAGTTGGTTGGGATTTACGGCATGTCAACCCTTCTATTATTTTATGCTGAAGACATTTTTTATTCATTTTTGTTGGATATTCAATTTTGTAACTCATTTTTTTATCTATTTATCTCATAAATACGACCCTAGGGCATTACTGCTCTGGATCAGAGTGGACCTGGAAGTACTCCACATTCCCCAAAGCTCCAGAATTGGAACATGACAACTAAATGCATTTTAGCGTCGTACCCAGGACACAAAGAACCTCTACCTCCACATTCAAGCACATATATAACAGAAAACGTTTTGGGGAATTGCCATAGGGGTCAGGACAAAGGTGATGGATTTGACGTGACCAGCTAATTAATCGAAGAAGGCCCCTGCGACCGTGTGTCTAACACAAGTAAGGGTCAATGGGGAGTTTTTGATGTTTGGGACTGCTTAGCCACTAGGATTCCATCCTTAAGCATCACGGGTCATTAATATGTGTCCTAATTCGGGATGGATCTTACCCTTCCTCTGCCTAGGTGTAGTTGACGTATTCTACAGCCCCAGGCGACAGGTCAGTTGGTAAATATATATTTATATAGCTAAGCTCGCTAATGATGTTACGGTAGAAAACCAATGACAGTAAAAAGTAAGGAATATATCCCACTTATATATATACATATTCTCCATGGTTTCAATCCAAATGATTTCATCAGGACCCAACCCTACGCTTACGGATAGCAAAGGTATGGTCGGCCACAAATAGATTATCAGTCATATGAAGGTCCGATCTTCCTGACAAGCTGAAGCGACAGTTCTTCCAGACTGTGGTTGTGTCGGTGCTGCTATATGGCTGCACCACCTGGAACCTAACGAATCGTCTTGAGAATAAGCTAGATGGGAGCTGCACAAGAATGCTGTGTGTAGTCTTGAAGAAGTCATGGAAACAGCACCCCACAAGGAAACAGTTGTACGGTCACCTGCCCACCATCTCACAAACTATCCGAGACGGACAAGTCATGCAGGACACAGCTGGACAAGTAAGGATGAACTCATAAGCGACGTTCTCCTGTGGAAGCCAACACATGGACTTGCTAGTGTGGGCCGCCCAGCAAGGACCTACATTGACCAGTTATGTGAAGATGCTGGCTGCTCCACAGAGCTCCCAGGTGCAATGAATGATAAGGAAGGTTGGCAAGAGATTGTCATGGATACACGTGCTGCATGCGCGACATGATGATGATGATATAATATATATATATATATATATATATATATATATATAGATAGATAGATAGATAGATAGTTAGTTTTAGCGGTTTATATATATGACAAGCCTAATTGCTGACCTGGGGGAATCCAAGAAAACTATAATTTAAATTAGAGTGCCATTTCCGGATCTACACATAAGTATCTATGAAGCATAAAAGATAGAGATTTATCTTATCAATTAAGAATACACACATACATACATACATACATATATATATATATATATATAATATATATATATAGTGTATATAAAAAAAAAGTGTGTGTCGTATCTCGAACTGTCATTCTAATTGTTTGAAACGAAATCAAAACAGAAAAAAAAAGTCA